>JAQIFY010005459.1:0-11019 GCA_028533085.1 Varecia variegata | reverse complement strand
AGTCACTGTCCCTCTTTATCAAGGTATCACTTAGGCTGTTGGATTAAATCCTCAAGTACTTAAAAAGATTATGTGTCATATGTTCTGAGATTTGAGATTTAAGGAAATATATTTATATAATCTTCACATACAATATCTTATCTGATATTGCCTTAAATAACTCTTCATACTCCCCCTTCCTTTTCATTTTGAGTCTTGTTCCATTACTATAGGCCTGTCTTTTACTCTTTTGAGGTAAACCTTTTTCTTTTTCCTTCTGAGTCAGTACTGTCAGGATACTTTTCTTTATCCTTAAGATGCAGGCATTTTATAAGGATATATAAAGGTAGAGTTTATTATCATTAATTTTTTTATGGAAAATTGGCCTTCCAATCTGCAGGATTTTATTTTTTTTCAAACTGTTTGTAAGAGCCTTAGTTTTTACTTCCCTTTTCCTAATTTTGGGATCTTCAGGAATGGTTTGTTTTTGCAACTTAATCTCTATGGTTTTTTTCGGTATTCTTGGAGAGTTTCTAAAACTTATACTCTATGAGATTAATTGAATTTCTTCAATGTAGATTCAGTTTTCATAAAAACTCTTTACATAACTCACTTTTCCTCTCTTTACTTTTTTTATTGAGATGTCACTTATACACAGTAAAGGACATACCTACAGGCAACTGACCCACATAACAAGATATGACATTTCTAGCACCCCAAAGCCTTCTTCAAGCCTTTCTAATTTGTATTCCAAAAAATACCACTCTTCTGCCCTCTATCACCTTAGATTAATTTTGCCTGTCCTTGAACTTCATAGAATCAAATAATATGTGTTCTTGAGTGTCACTTCTTCAGACATGACATTTGTCTAATTCTTCTAAGTAGTTGCTTGTGTCTGTAATTCATTAGTTTTCATTGCATTTTAGCATTCCTTTGTAGCAATATGTCACAATACATTTATCCATTCTACTCTTGATACACATTTGGGTTGTTTCTACTTTTTGTTATTTTGAATAAAACTATGAACATTTTCCTATTCTTAGTAAATATAAGCACTCAATCCTATTGGGTAAATATCCAATAATAAAATTGCTAAATTGTAGTGTACAACTAATGCAACTTTAAATTCAGTTGCTATTATTGTTTTTCTTATTCTCAATTTTACTTAGATTCTTGTTAAATTTCAGCCTGTTCTTATCTAGACCCACAGTTTTGTTTGAGAGATTAATACATGCATAGATGACCAAATTTTGTGCAAATTATTTCCATATGCTCTGTATTAAGTGGAAAATTCCTCACAGATTCTAACAAATAGTGGTTTATTATGTTTTGCTTCTAAGGTTACAGTAACTTTTTATCTTTCTATGAACTTTCATTATTATTGTACTAGCACCTTGGGAGATGGCTAACTGAATCATTTTAAACCAAAAGTACATTTTTGTCTTCCTGCCTGCAGTGGAAAAAATGTTTATGCTTCCTAGTATTTCCTCCTTGCCTTTCTTCTCTTGCAACTCTTTACTCTTCCCTGGATGATTTCAACTACTTTTTTAGATTTTGCTAAATGTTGATGAACTCTTACTCCATAGCTCCAACCATGCTATTCTTGCATGTATATCCACATGCCTTCAGAACACCTATCTCCACATTTCTACAGGCCTGCCCGACTTGTCCAACTTATCAGACCAATGTTATCTTCACTCCTTTGTTTCTTGCTGTGATTGACTTTATTCATAAAAACCAGCTATCCATTAATCCAGGAAATGTTCCAACTTTCTCTCTTTTACAATTCACATCCACTAAGTTCAATGTATTCCATGTCTTAAATAGATAGCTCTTCATACTCCCCCTCCCTTTTCATTTCCCACTACCATTGCCTTAGTTCAGAACCTTGCCTACACTATTGCGCTAGCCCATTTATACTTTCTGCTTTACACTATCTCAAGTGCTCGATAACATCCTTGCCCAGGGGTGTCTCTAACCTACCTGCCTCTCCAGCTAGCTCTTCCACTCATTCCTACCCCATTTCCTATGTCCCAGGTGCACTAAACTAGTAACAGTTCTTTGGACAAATTATGTTGCTCCATAATTCCATGTCACTGTACATTCTTCCCACTCTGCCCTAAATGCCTCTCTCCCACCACTCTCATCCCTCCCACTCAACTATTCCATTACCATCAGATAAATTTCTGTTCCTTTCTGGCTTCCCAGGGGCTTGAGTTTCCTATTCTATACTCCTATCAAATTGAATTTCATTTATTTACATGGTTCAAATCCCCCAATTCAAAGATATAGATTGGCTGAATAGATTTAAAAAAAAAAAAAAGACCCAACTATATGCTGTCCATGAGAAACTTGTTTCACCTGTAAAGGCACACATAGACTGAAAGTGAGGAGATGGAGAACAAATATTCTTTTTTTAAAATTTCAGAATATTACAGGGGTACAACTGTTTTGGAGCTCAAACAACACAATAGCAAAAACAAACAGACAAAAAACCAAATTCAGTTAAAAATGGGCCAAAGATCTGAATAGATATTTCTCAAAAGAAGATGTACAAATGGTCAACAAGTATATGAAAAAATGCTCAACATCACTAATCATCAGGAAAATGCAAATCAACACCACAATGAGTTATCATCTCACCCCAGTTAGAATGGCTATTATTGAAAAGACAAAAAATAATAAATGTTGTCAAGGATGCTGAGAAAAGGGAACTCTTCTTCTATACTGTTGGTGGGAATGTAATTTAGTACAGCCACTATGGAAAACAGTATGAAATATTCTCAAAAAGCTAAAAATAAAACTACCACATGATCCGGCAAACCTACTACTGGGTACTTATCCAAAGGAAAGGAAAGGAAATCAGTATATCAAAGAAATACTTACACCCCCATGTTTATTGCAGCACTATTCACAATAACCAAGATATAAAATCAACTTAAATATCCGCCAACAGATGACTGGATAATGAAAATGTGGTACAAGGCAGTAAGCTATGATTGGGCCACTGCACTCCAGCCTGGGAAACAGAGTGAGACCCTGTCTCAAAAGAAAAAAAAAGAAAGAAAAGAAAAAAAGATTTATTAGAAGATAAGGGGATTTCCAGTAAAGAAAAAGAAAAGAAAATGTGGTATATGTACACAATGGAATACTAGTCAGTCATAAAAAATAATAAAATCCTGTCATTCACAGCAACATGGGGGGACATTATAGAGTGAAATAAGTCAGGCACAGAAAGATAAATACCGCATGTTCTTGCTCATATAAGGGAGCTAAAAAAATTTTGGATCTCATGGAAGTAGAGAGTATTGTGGGTATTAGAGGCTAGGAAGGGAAGGAGGAAGGGGAAAATGGGGAGAGATTGGTGAAAGGACAGAATTCCAGCCAGATAGCAGAAATGAGTTCTGGTGGTCTGCAACACTGTAGGTGAATATGGTTAACTATAATTTAGTATATTTTCAAAAAGCTAGAAGAGAGGATTTTGAGGATTCACAACACAAAGAAATGGTAAATGTTTGAGGTGATGGATATGCTAATTACCCTGATTTCATCATTATATATTGTATACACATGTTGAAATATCACTCTGTATCCTGTAAATATGTACAATAATTACATGGCAATTAAAAACAAAAGGGAAAATATATTTAATTTGAATAGTTATGTGTGTTTTATCTTTGTTAGCCTGCAGACTAATAAAGGCAATGTTTCAATCAGTGCCTGAATTCCAGTGCCTGGAATTTTAGTTATAAACAATGATTCACCTTAGCTTTGTTAAAATGATTAAATGTACATTAATTATTGTTGTTTCATCAATGCTTTGCAAAAATAAGATAACCAATCATAGCATCCATCTCAAAAAATAAAAGCTGCTTTTGGCTTTATCTCTTTTTGGAAACAAAGATAGGAGAAAAAAAGAAAATGCATTTGCTATCACCATTCATACCTTAAGATAAAAATATTACTTATACATTTCATAAGCTAATACAATTTCTTACAAAAACATGTTCGTTGACTCCAAACAATTCTAAGTTTGGAGGTAGAAGATGATGTGGCATATAAAAAGTCTTAATAAATTTTGACAAGAAGGCCTTTATTTCTTTACATTAAATAGAAGGATCTCACAAGAGAGAAAGCCTACTACTTAAATAGAACATAGTTAAATTAGTCTTATTGGGACTGTGCTTTAACCTAATTAATTAGCTCCTGTCGGGAGGGGAAGAGTGGATTCTGGTAAGACAACCACTTGGGAATCTAAATCTGCAATCAAGGAATATATAGTTGGAGCCAAAGGATAAGGCTATTACTTGGAAAACTTGGATAAAACCTAGGAAATTCAGAGAAGAGAAAGCTGGAATGTTCTAAAATTTAGGTATAAACAAACATGGAGTCCAACTGATAAGGTTTTGTTTGGCCCCTCCAAATCTCATGTTGAAATTTGACCCCCAGTGTCAGAGGTGGGGCCTGGTGGGAGGTGTTTGGGTCATGAGGGCGGATCCCTTATGAATGGCTGGATCTCATGGAAGTAGAGAGTATTGTGGGTATTAGAGGCTAGGAAGGGAAGGAGGAAGGGGAAAATGGGGAGAGATTGGTGAAAGGACAGAATTCCAGCCATATTACAGGGGTACAACTGTTTTGGAGCTCAAACAACACAATAGGTCACACGGGAGCTGATTGTTTAAAAGAGCCTAGCACCTTTCTCCCCTCTCTCCTGCACCTTCTCTTGCCATATGACAGGTCTGCTTCCTCTTTGGCTTCTGCCAGGAGTAAAAGCTCCCTGTAACTCTCACCAGAAGCAGATGCTGGCGCCATGCTTCTTGTACAGTCTGCCAAACCATGAGCCAAATAAACCTCTTCTTTTTATAAATTACCTCTCCTCAGGTAATCCTTTAACGCAAAACAGACTAACACGCCAGTATAGAGCACCTGGCTTGTGATTTTTATTTCTTCAATTATTTAAGATTTGACTCTTAGTGGTATTTATATTACCATTCTACTATCATATTGGTTTATTTGGATTTATTGAATTCTTATATTAAGATGATTAATATTACACAATAAATAACTAATAAATACATAAAATAGGAACAGTCAACTCTTAATTATCTGTACTAAGGGAGGGGAAGGCTGAGTAAAATCACTGAGAGCTATGACTCTCCTCCAGCTGAATGGAAGCATGGCCATACTTCTAGTGGCAATGGCACCACGGCCCTGACCCAGCTGTCAGCCAGGCATCTGAACTGCAGAGAATAGTTTCTGTCACAAATGAATTATCTAATGCAAAAGAAATTTCACATGAAAAAAATCATGTTTTGACTATAACAACAGCAAAGTTTGAGTCTAATATAAATGTTATGGCTATGGTGCCTTTTGCTTTTGAAAGTTCAGCAAACATTTACGGAGTGTGTATTACAGGCAGGGATTGTGTGCTGAATGCCAAGAAATGCGACTCCTAACCACTGTAGCTCAGACCCAGTAGGTGAGGGCCCACTGCAAGGGGACTGAGAGCCCTCTTTGTGCATGCATTGATTTTCCCAGCCAGTGAATACTTAAAAGAGAAGTATTATACTGTTCACATGACTTTTTTGTTTTTAAAAGGGTCTCCACAAAACTGCTGTGAATCACAAAAACAAATAGGGCATGGTCTCTGCCCTTGAGAGCATATCATCTACTAATATATATTCTGATTATCATAATGATACTAGTAAGTACATTGGAAATGATTATTCCAATTTAACAGAAAGGGAAACTGAGGCACAGAGAAGTTAAATAACTATTATTTCCAGCATAACATAAATGATCTTTGAATAACATACTAAGGACTCAGTTCTCCTAACTTAAGTCTACTTTTCTTTTCTCCCACTAAACTATTCATGTCTTGAGTTCATGGTGTCTTTTTTTATATAAGAAATCAAAGCACTTTGACCACATTACTCAATCCTTTTATCTGTGCCTAGTTACATTTTAATTCTTTTCGACACTGGAAATTGGAGATGATTTATATGGGGGCAATTAATGCAAGAGAGATTTCACAGAAATCCAGTCAGCAGATCCACACAAAGAGAAAAGACCTACCTTTAAAATACTGGTAAATGGGTGTACATTTATGTATGTTTTCAGTTAAAATGTTTAATATGTGTTTCCATTTTTCACCTCTCCACTTTTACTAACTTTTATGATTAGACAACTATCAATGTCAGTCGCATCAGTTAAGAGAGCTTTTACTGTGTTCTCTAACATAATTGAAAATACTCTTCGGGAACTGGGAAATCAGGATTCAAGGTCCCCCTGGATTAGAGAGTGAAGCCAACTACTATATTAGATGATGTACTTAATTTTTGTTTCCATACTTGACTTTGCAGCAACTTTTTTGGAGGGCGTAAATTCTGTTAACAAATTTCTTTTAAAAACTCAATCCCACTTTTTCTAACCCCAAGATACTATATGCCTCCCTAAAAGAGCATCAAGGATAGCAATAGACACATTAATAACCTGAGAACCAATCTGAATTCAAATGAAACACTAGCTTTATTTCCATAACACATCAGTTATTAAATTTATGGAATCCTATTTCAACAGCCTGAGCTTTAAACTTACTGAAGATTAGGCCTTTAAAGGGGGCTGATGGGTTCTGTATGCATGAAAACCCGCTGAAATTTACCAATAAACTCAGCCTCACTAGTAAAAATGCAAACCAAAACAACAATAAAATGCCATGTTTTACCTATCAGATGAACAAACTTTTAAAAAATATATAACATTCTATGTTGGTTAGAATGTGGAGAAACAGATACTTTTCTACACTGTAGGTGGGAGGTTTATTGAGTTTCCAAGGAGATTCGGCATGACATTAAATAAATAAATATCTTCAACTCAGAAATTCTTCTCCTTGTTGTTCATCCTAGAGAAACATTTGCACATGTGCACAAAGAGGCATGTACAAAAATTTTCATTGCTTCATGGTTGTAATCATAAAAGACTGAAAACAACCTAAAAAATCAGCAACAGGAGAACAATGCCATAAACCATGACACGTCTATAGGATGGAATATGTTGCAGCAATTAAAGGGAACAAGTTAAATCTAACAAGAAAAGTTCTCAAGGACATACAATCTAGTGAGCAGGGGGAGGATTGAGCTGTGGGGTAAAATACATAGCGTGGTATGTTCTCTGTTTCTGGGAAAAAACTATCATCTTTATGAACAAGAATCTTAATGCATGAAAATGCATTGAGAAGAGTCTGGAAGGATCTGCCTGAAACCAACAACAGTGTCTGCCTCTGGAGAGAGGATTGGAGTGATGCGTCTACTAGCCAAGGAATTCCAAGGACTGGTGGCCACTCTCAGAAGTGAGCAAGAGGCAGAGAGGAATTCTACCCAGAGGCTCAGAGGGAACATGGCGCTACTGACACCTTGATTTCAGACTTCTGCCTCCAGAACAAGACAAAAAATTTCTGTTGTTTTAAGCCACCTACATTGTGGTACCTTGTACAGTAGCCATAGGAAACTAATGTAAGTACAGGTTGAGCATCCCTAATCCGAAAACACGAAATCCAAAATGCTCCAAAATCCAAAACTTTTTGAGCACCGACATGACCCCACAAGTGGAAAATGCCACAGCTGACCTCATGTGACAGGTCGCAGTCAAAACACAGTCAAAACTTTGTTTCACATACAAAATTATTAAAAATATTGTATAAAATTGCCTTCAGGTTATATGTACAAGGCGAATATGAAATGTAAAGCAATATTGTGTTTAGACTTGAGTCTCATCTACATACATCTAATGTTTCATCATGTATATGCAAATATTCCCAAATCCAAAAAAAATCCAAAATCTGAACACTTCTGGTCCCAAGCATTTCAGACAGGGGATACTCAGCCCACCCACCACGGCCAAGTGACATGACTGCACTGAACGCAGAGCGGGGCAGGGGTGTGCACCTGTTCTCGTGAGCCAGCGTGAACCGGCGCCAGCACACCACTGAGCACAAGACTGGGGCTGATCCAAGGCATAGAGAGTTCTCGGTTTGTTCAGAGAAGAATTTGAGGTAGGTTTGACTGAAAACCCTCAGTGAAGAATTATCAATAGACAGCGTCTTATTTTGTGTATGCTCTTCACCTTTTAAATCTCCATGTTGGGTTCAAGGAGTACTTTGACCTAATTCAGTTCTACAGAAGCAAATGCGATCACAAATGCCAAAGTACCTGATAGCTATTCAAACATCAACAACAGCGTGAGGACATGCGGTTCAGGTTACCCTGCTGAGACCGATTCCTGTGTATACGCAGACTGCTTCAGCTGGGAGTTTCAAAGCCCCTCAGCTTTGTGACAAACACACAGTGACATTGGACACAAATAGCAGTGTCGGGGCACTGAGGTCTTTCTGCGGAACTTCCCGTCTTGTTCCCATCCTCTTAGTGAGGAATTGGGCCTTGAAATCAGTCAGACTGAGTTCAAATTCCAGCTCTGCCACTTACAGTCTGTGCAACTTGGGACAAGCTCCTTAACCTCGATAAGCCTCAGTTTCCTGTCTGTGCAAAGGTGATGATAACACTTACCGGGCAATCGCGAGGACTGACGCACTTAACACAATACCTGGCGTATGATAAACACTCAGGAGTAACCCAGCTGTGGTGGCGACTCCCTGATGTGGAGTTTTCAATCCAGGAGGCCAAGCAGCCCAGAGTCCGGTGGCAGAGGCCGGCCCGTCGGGCCTGACTGCCCAGAAGGAGCAAGTGAGGTGCTGTGTGCCAGGTCTCTGCTGGTGGCACCTGGAACTGGGAGAGCAGCTGCCTCCTCTCTGTCTGGTTTGAACCCTGCTTCCTCCCAAGCAATCTGAGGCCTGAACTCACCCACTGTTATTCACCCCTGTCCAAGGCAAATGTGCAGTGTGGCGAGGAGGCAACAAATGTGAAAGATCAGGATGGAAAACTCAAGAGCATTTCTGAGGAAGTCACAGACGCCCTTCGTTTCAATAGGCTCTGGAAGCCCATTTGCCCAGCTCGGGGCAAGTGCAGCACATTAGGAAGGAGTCCCAGGTGGGGCCGCTTGGCAGCAGGTGGTGGCCATGTGATTACCCGAGAAGTACAGAGTTTATTTTATCTGATTACGAGGGAATTGCCTAAGAGACTTTATCTTTTCTAATCCTAGAGCATTGCTGAGGACACCTTTATTCTTATAGTTTAAAATGTAAAGACCAGGGCCAGGCGAGGTGGCTCACGCATGTAATCCCAGCATTTGGGGAGGCTGAGACGGCAGAATCCCTTGAGCCCAAGAGTTCAAGACCAGCCTGGGCAACATAGCAAGACCTTGTCTCTACAAAAAAGATTTTTTTGATTAGCCAGCCATGGTGGTGCACACCTGTAGTCCCAGCTACTCTCGAGAGGCTGAGGCAGAAGGATCGCTTGAGCCTGGGAGTTTAAGGCTGCAGTGAGCTATGATTGCACCAGTGCACTTCAGCCTGGGCAACAGAGAGGGAGACCTCGTCTCTGAAATAAATAAATAAAATGGAAAGATCAGATGATGTTTGTTGTTGGGAGTGGAAGAAGGGAACATAAAGATGCATTATTGTTTTGTCAAATTTTACATATGCTTGAAAATATCCATAATAAACCCCCAAATCCAAGCCAGGCACAGTGGCTTGAGCCTATAGTCCCAACTACTCGGGAGGTTGAGGCAGGAGGATTGCTTGAGCCCAGGAGTTGGAGGCCAGCTTGGGCAACATAGCAAGACCCCTCTTACTAAAGTAATAATAATAATTTAGAAAGAAACAAAATTTAAAAAAGTTAATAACCAGGAATATTCCCCCTCTCTCTTTTATGAACCCCCTCACCACCACACAATACACATAATGATTAAAATCTTTATCAAGCGCTGTGTTTCTCATTGTCATAAATTGCCGTGCAGGAGGAAGCATACAGACATAGCTCCATGATTCTTAACAAAGTTTCCTTATTTGTAAAGGATTAAAAAAAGTAAAAAGATAGAGTGCTGTTCAAATTGACACATCAGGCTGTATCCCTTCTCTGCTGAAACCCTTCGACAGTCCCCAAGGGTAATGTCCACTCCTTTGAAAGCAATAGCACTTCCTTTATGAGCAGGACCCAATGCACACATTGAGTCTCCCGTGTGTGACCTTCCATCTCCTGTTCCCTACGCTTCTCCCTCCAGCCTCTTGGAATGACATGCCATTTCTTGGAGGCATCTGCCCTTTACCTCTCTTCCCTTGGTCCGGGCTGCCTCCACTTTCTGGAATGCTCCTCCCTGCACCCTCCTCCCCACGTCCCTCCCCATCACCTCCTCATCCTCCAAGTCAGACGTGGAGCCTTGCCTCTTCTGCAAGGGTGTCCTGACCTCCTGAGCAGACCTCCTTCCATGCTTACGTTATACATGGTCATTCCCTCCAATTGTTTACATTTCTCTGTTCCAGGAGAGGGAAGCCTCTCAAATGCACAGGTGATTTTGTTTTTTTTCTTGTCTCCCCTGTACTTGGCCCATACTAGGTATTTTAACACCATTTAACAAAAACTGATGATTTATAACACACTTGGTAGTTTATGAGGCTTTTTCAAGTATATTATTTCTACTGATTCTTGAAACAATTCAGTTTTTACCTATTATTAGCTATTACCATCATCCCAATTAAGAAGCTCAGGTTCTTGGAGGGCAACTTGGCGTGAGCTGCTCAGCTGGCATGTGGTTGGGCCGAGGCCACAGAGCTTGGAGCCACTGATGACAAAGCTGAGAGACAGAGAGGAGCAGCCTAAGAAGGAACCTCAACAGACTACCAAGTTCATAGGCTCTTTGTCCCGACAGCCCTGGCAGGGGCGGGAGGCCTGGGTGGTTTTGCGATTTTGCCCTTGTTGGACCTCAGTTTTCTCATCTATAAAATGAAAGGGCTACGCTAAATAAGGAATTCTCAACAGTTTTATATTTCCTATCCACTAATCTTTCTAATCCAGAGATTCCCTAACTTTCCTGCTTCCTGGTGTCCAACAGATGCCTGTCTCCCTCAAAAATGTGAAATACCGCCCCCCT
>JAQIFY010005458.1:0-11019 GCA_028533085.1 Varecia variegata | reverse complement strand
TATATAGTAAGACTATATACTATAGTATATAGTATATAGACTATATAGACTACTATATAGTATAGTATATAGTATATAGACTATATAGACTACTATATAGTCTTATATAGTAAGTTTTAAACTTACTATATAGTATAGTATATAGTATATAGACTATATAGACTATTATATAGTCTTACATAGTAAGTTTTAAACTTACTATATAGTATTGTATATAGTAAGACTATATACTATAGTATATAGTATATAGACTATATAGACTACTATATAGTCTTATATAGTAAGTTTTAAACATAGTACCATGTTTAAAAGCACAGGCTTTGGAGCCAGATGACTGGGTTTGAACCCAGTTGTTGAACTTTCTAGCTCTATGACTCTGAGCAAGTTGCTAATCTCCCAGTGGCCCATGAGGGCAATAGTACCTGGATTCACTGCATTCATACACATAAAGTACTCAAGACATTCCAGGCAAGTGGTAAGAGCTCCATGACTGTTCACTGTTAGCATTAGCATTAAAACCACCTCTTGCCACCACCATCATCATCATAATCTGGTACCTGTCTTATATATCCTTGCGCAGTAGTCATTTTTACATGTATTTAGGGAACATACATGATCTTTCGTGTATCTTCATACAGAGACTGACACTGTGTCTTTTACAATCACGCTGTTGATTGGTAGGCATTGTATGTAGACACTTCACCCTACAGTCAAATGCATGGAAAATGCATTTTTCTAGAAGTCAGCAGAAGGATCTCATTTTTTTTTCTACCAGTAGACTTTTGATTTAAGTCTCAGGAGACTCTTTCTTTCTTATCAAAATCATAGTATAGTACCCATTAAGTCTGCAGGCAGTTTTGCCAATAAACTCTAAAAAATCAGACCCGAAGATGGACTCAATTTTGAGAAACAGCCAAAGAGGCCAAGAGCTTGAGACATACAATGCTACCAGTAAAACTCAAAGAATATTCTCTATAAACATTAAGGCAAGATGTGAGAGAAAGGATCTTAGATAAATCATTTCAAATATAGAGTCAATTGCTTTGCTTTCAATTCCCTTGAAAGGAAAAACGATTATGCTTTTTAGCTGTCAGAACAAAACTCCAGGGTAATTCATAAGGCATTATATTAACACATATAAAACAAAATGAAAAACAGCTTCTCAGTGTGACCTTACACTTGAACAAAATCTGCAGCAAGTGTATTGCAGGGCAGATTAATACCCAGTTTACCAGGCAAATAAATTCCACCGAGAGTCACCCTCCAGCTTCTCGATTCTGCCTAGGAGGGAATCAAAGCTCGAGTTTTAAATAGAGCATAGAGATTTTCAAACAAAACATAAGCAACTACTCCAAGCAGAGTCAACAACTTTTTCCTTTCTTCAGTAAGTTTAGTGGATTTTTTTTAAGGTTTTAGGAAGTCAATAAGGAAAGCAAGAGCCACAAACTACAGAAGAGGTTGGAATTGCACTTCATAGAAAGGATATAAAATAGCATCGCGCCGTTTATGTTACCTGTGTATATTTTAAGCACAGTATATTGAACAATATCGTACACAAAAAGGAAGTGTATTTACTACGGAGGAGACAGTCGGCTGAGTCTCTTCAAAAGCAGATATTTCAAAGTTTACTTTCACATGGGTTTTCACTTTTTGACCTGCTCTTGACCTGGGTAATTCCTGCAGACCAGTGAGTTTAACAAGGCCTGGGATCTATTAAAAGAGTGGTAGCCTGCCTTTTACTGAGTAGCACGCTGATGGTTTAAAGTAAATGTTATGGTTTGTCCCAGGAACCAATTTGGTTACCGTTTGTTCTTCCTGCCTCTGCCTGCTGATATTTTTGCAAGTGGTTTCCATTCTTTAAATTCTACAAAGAAATCTGTATGCTGTTATTTTAAACTTCGGCATCTTTTTTTTTTTTTTTTTTAGCAATTCATATTTTAAAACTGGGCAGCGCACCCGGAGTTGCCTTTGTGTGCTCCTTGGTAGACTTGAACTCAGGGTGCTTCAACGTGAAGCATCATTATCTTTTAAGTGCTGTATAATTATGAAGTCACTCAGATTGGACTAGATTTTGAGATCCTCTTGATAGGAGCATTGGCTTGTGTTTGAAAGGAAAAAAAACCAATGTATTAATAAGACATGCATCAATTATAAAGTAAAAGAAATAATGTTTAAATGTTCCCATTGACATACCATCTTATTAATGAACTAGAGCGGGGAGTTTCCTAAGTTTCTTGCTAGATAGCTCTTACGGGCTAATTGCATATAAAACTAATTTTTACTCCTTTTTTCTTACATCAGTTAACTAGGGATCAATTTGAAAGGTGGAATTAATAAAACACTAAGTTTGGTGTAAAAAGGAAATATAAGCAAAAATGTGTTGGCTCAAGTTTGCTAAAGAACATAAGCTGGTTTTGACATGAATGTAGACTTACTGGAGTGTGTCTTTTTTCCCTGGATGGCGTTAGGGACAAAGATTGTATGTATTGTGCAAATCCTCTGACTTATGACTCTTTGGATACTTTATTTTCATTTTCCTCAAAGCAAAGAAATACCAGTGCTGTATACTAGTGCTTTCAAATATTATCACCAATAATAACTATCAATACATTAAGCATTAACAATGCTTCTAAGTATTAGATGCCTTTATGTTTATCATTGCAAAATCGTCCCATGGTTATGAAGGCTAAACCAAAAAAAAAAAAACAGGGGGAGGGAGAATTGAGAAGCAGTTACATGTTACATTATTGATCCCCACAAAATATAAAAATTACTGGCCTATATGTCCATGCAGTTATTAATTACCATTTATTTTATGCAAAATAAAATAGCTTATTTACATAGTGCTGAAGCTATTTTGTGACAGAAGCGTTTGCACCTCTGCTAGATATCTAAATAATAGCTAGTACTTAGAGATCCTAAGTGCCTTATAAGTATTGTTTCATTTACTCCTCGTATCAGATGATATGATATTATGATTTTCAATTTTAGAAGACTATCCCAAGAGTCAGAGAAGTTACAAAACTTGACAAAGATCACAGAGCCCGGTAAGTGGCAGGCAGGGACCCCAGCAGCTGCCTGTGTGACTCCGGGCCTGGTGCCTGTCCCCCGCTCACTACTGTCTTGAGAAAGCAACAGTGAATGACAGAGAAGAGTGAAACAGAAAGTACCGTTTCTCAACGCGAACTAAAACCAGACACACCTTTCTGCCACCTCGTATAAATCATGCCGACCTGAGGTCATTAAAAAGATTGCTTACTAAAGACTGATCAGAACATTATTATTGTTTGGTAAAGAATACAAATTCAAAATCCCATTCAAAGGATGTCACTTAATTAGCACTGATTAACTAGAAACACAAACCCTTTTCTTTGTACGATGAAAAGAAGCAGGGTGTTTTAGGAAGAAATGTAATTGATGTACAAATCGCTCTGCAAACAGGTAATGAACATGAACCGAGAGCCGGGCTCTGTGCTACCTTCTGATAACGCGACACTGAATGACATGGTCCCTGCATGGAAAATAATGACACCTAACAAATAAATGCAAAACAGTGTGAAAAGGGATTTAAGGGAGACTCGAAGGGAAAAAAAAACACAAAGTGAGGAATGCTCAATTCTCCTTAAAAAAGTCCAGGAAGTCTGTAAGGAAGTCTTTTTTTCACAGTAAAAAAGAACTGAATCGCCTTGTTTTTATTGCTGCCACTTACAAATGTGATTCCACACCCATTCTTTCTCTCCTACTTTATTAAATTTTCACCATGCCACTTTCTCCCAGCAAGAGGAAATGCAATCTATGTAAAAATAATTAAAGCAATTATGTCTCAAGGCATCCTCCCAAAGAATTTCCTGGACAATTGTAAGGTTGTACCCAAAAATCCATCAGTGGCCATAAAAAGCAGATTGATATTATTTTTGCAATGACATCATGAGTATAGACCAGCTCCATCTAAAGCATCGATGTAGGACTAAACTCAAGGCCAAGTTTACCCGAATTAAGTTATGGTAAAACATGTCTACTAGAAAGAAACAATTGAAAATATGCCCAGCATTTTATCTTATGCATTACAAGAAATTATAATCACAGAACTAAGAAAGAAATGTATTACAATGGAATACAAAATAAAGATTAGAAAGAAGATTGAGGACTAATAATCCTATGCTTCTCGCAGCACTGAGATGACAAGATAAATAATTCTTTAATAAACACTGAGTAGAAAGATCAGACATCTATCGTAAATAGGACCGCAAGTGATGAATGACTTTCTCTGCAGACATGTCTGGAGTGATGAGGCTAAAACATACAAGAAAAAGCAGCACATGGAGCATATTTATATTTGTTTCTTTTAATTTGAGGGAAGAGTTAATTGTGCCTAATATTTAAGATCAGGCAGAGTAAAGAGGACAAAACGAAATTCTGCAGTCTTCTATACACAGCCAAACTGGATTTTGCAAAAAAATTATTTTAAAAAATGGGGGGTGATGGGGAAAACAGCTGTTATGGTCTGAATGTTTGTGTCCCCTGAAATCCTAAGCCCCAGTTTTACGGTGTCAGGTGAAGCCTTCAGGAGACGAGTAGGTAGTGAGGGTGGGGCCTTCACCAATGGGATTTGTGCCCTTATAAGAAGACACATGTGAGAGATGAGTTTTCTCTCATGGTCACGTGATGGTGACAATGAGCAGGTGGCAGTCTGTAGCCCAGAAGAGGGACCCTTACTAGAACCCGATGGTGCCAGCACCCTAATTTCCAGCCTCCAGAGCTTCCAGCCTCCGAAACCATGGGAACTCAATTTCCATTGTGTATGAGCCACCAGTCTGTGACACTCCATTACGGCAGCTGGAACTGACTGAAGACACAGGGTTATAGATATTTTACGCTTCAGGGTAATCATCTATACAATAAAATGTTCGAAAGTAAAAATCCCTAAGATCTATGTAAAGGAGAAAAATTCTGAATCTATGTAGAACAGAAATATCTGTATCAATGTGTTTCAGAGAAAGCTGTGCTTTAACAAGAATGCCATGGAAAAACCCTCATAAACAAAATCATCCGAATTCAGATAGACCACAGTGTGAACTGTTCAATGTCCTCACATGACATCACGCCATGTATTTAATCAAACACAAATAGAAATCACAAGTTCTCCCTGGATTAGAATCAACAGAACAGGCCAACACTGCCATAAACTCTTGTTTTGGCCTCTCTTCCCCCAACCACACGTGTGTGCTCCCACACACATACACACACACACACACACACACACACACTCACTCCTGCTTTCTCTCTTGCTAAATAATTAAAAAGGAGACATGTCTACTGGTCTCATTTTCCAACATTCAGTGGAAAAGCACTACAAGTAGCTAATCTTGTCCTCTGATCTCATCCAGAAGATTCCAAGGAGTGGATTCCAAGAGTCACTCACACTTCCCAGACCATTGCATTTGATGACTTTTTTGAGAATACAGGAATATCTGTCAAACAGTCATCTCCAATGTGCTCCAGTCTTCACTGCTGTTCTTGTAAGTAGTTGCAGACCACAGATTTTGTTCTTCTGTTGGCTCAGATGAATTCAAATATTGTGTGTGTGCTTCATAATGCTATTAAAAGACAGAACATCTCCTGTCATATATATTTATTGGAAGGAAATGCTTTGACTCACAGTGTATCTGTGTAAATAAGCTATCCTGTGAATGATGGAGAGAGAACTGCTGATATTTTAATATAAGGAATTATTCTAATTAATTAATTAATATAATTAATATAATTAATTATTCTAATTAAAATTAAATAGAGCACATTGCTTCATTTAATCACATTTCCAATTGCAAATCTAGATGAAAGGTGTTATTTTTATGCACTGATTATTTAGCAAATTATCTAGCTGAGTTATAATTGTCATGATATTTTTAAAATGTTATTTTTTACTATTAGCCCCAAAAAGCTTTGAAGTGGGTTCATGTTATAAACCCATTTTTCTGGTGAGAGTATTGATGTACAGAGATGCTGGATAACTCACCAAGGATCACACGTCTGAGAACTAAATTCAATTACCGAAAATAACTTCAAAAGAATAAAGGTTATATAAACACAATAGCATTAACAGATTCCAAAGAACAAAAGATAGGAGTAAAAACAGAATATTACCTCATCTACCCTGATGTTTTCATTTAAAAAAAAAAAACATGAAGAACTTTTGAAAGAAGTACTGTATAATGCTAAAGTTTATACTAAGAAAAAATTATGTATGTAAATACAGATTTGGATACTTCTTTAGGAATATAAGAGGATAAAGAAAGTAAAAGTTCTATAAAACATATTATTGTTTCAAGAGTTTGTTTAAATCCCTCCCAAACCACCTTACCCTTAAAATAAAATTAAAGATGTTTTTTAGGGTTTATGCTACTCCAGTTAGGTAAGTATCAACCCTGAAAGTCACTTTTTAATTTTCTAGGCATGACGCGCCCAGGAGAGTGGTTTTGCAGAAAATGTCACTAAAAACATTAAATTCATCAAATAATCCTAGTAAGATACTCCCCTCAGCTATTCTGACTTCTAGATAATTCTTGTCCTGGAGAATTCAGTCTCTGCATGATTGCTCAATCAACATTCCAAAATTGGCATCATTAGTAAACAACCAATACGAACAGAGAGATAGAGACAGGTGTCTAGAAATAAAAACTTACCAGGAAGAGATTACAGAAAGAGTGGATGACGCAGGATTTTGCTTAAATTGGCACCGTGACCCCCTCCTCTGACCCCTCCCGTCTGCTCAAAGGGACAGACACGTGTTCAAGTCTCACCTGTATCACAAGGAAAAAAATCACTCCCTTACAATACGTTTTCCCTTTGTGCGGTTACTCTATGTAACATCTTTATTAGCATAAAAATGGTTTATAACAATACATCTGCTTTGCCACGAACCACTCACTATTTAATCTCCATAAAATCGAGCGTCCACACACAACCAGCTGGTGACTCTGCTCCGTCCCCAAGTGTCAACCAACCATTCTTTCCACTCCTGGTCACTCGGGCCCCCTTCATCGTCACTTGCCTTCTTGAAACTCACATGTCCTTAGTGATTATCCCACTTGTGATTCACCCTCCGCCCTCTGGCTGCTCCGCGTTGATCTTCCTTGCTGCCTCTATTTACCTGATTTGCCTTTGGAATATCCATATAACCCTGAGACGGTGGTTCTCAAACTGGACTGCACATCCGATACTCAGGAAGGCTCATTAAATAAAAAAAAAAAAAAGAAGTTTGCTGGGCCCCCATTCCAAAGTTTCCGATTCAGTGGGTCTGGGCTGTGCCCGATAATTTATGTTTCTAACAAGATTTTGCCAGTTGATGCTGGAATCATATACTCTGAAAACCACTCCCCTAAAATTCAGTCCTATCCTTTATTCTTTACCTACTCTTATTCAGAAACTTCATCTATCTTGATTATTTTAACTGTTGCCTCTCATAGAGGACTCTTAAGCTGGTATCTCCAACCCTGAGGCCTCCACTGAACTTCATTCTGACGTCTCTATCTTCCATTGCCACGTGGCTGCCCTTCATCACCTTGAACTTAACATGCCCAGCCCAGCTTCTCATCTTTCTTCATAGAAACACTTCTCCCTCCAGATTCTCTCTTTCTCGCTCTCTGAGCGGGATCGTCATTGTCCCAGCCACCCGGGTTCAACACTAGGATATCATTTTTTGTCCCCTGTCCCCCATCAAGTGTAGTGTCTCCTGACTCCCCTTTTTTTCCTATGCCATGTCATTACAGGTGGGTGTTGCTTCACACCTGGACTTTTGTGATCACTTATTTTGTCTTCCTTCTCCAAACACTCTGCCCACGTACATACCGCTGTCAGGCTAATCTCTCTCAAATCCTCTTTGCAAACTTCGATAGTCTCTCGTTGTCTGTAGCAGAGCTTTCTGATGGATGTGGGCTACCAGTGGATTACAGGTGTGCTGGTGTATCAACTCCCTGAGCTGTCAGGACATCCGGCCCTGCCTGGGACAGCTGAGCCTCAAATTTCCCAGGCATGACACAGGCAACCAAAGGGCCACCTCCACTTCTCCCCCTGCCCACTGCAGTCGTGGGCTGGGGTGGCCTTTGTAGGTGCTGACCTTCCTAGGCTGCACTCAGCGGACCTGCTCAAGATGGCCAGAGAGGGCACCAGACTGAGGCGTCTGATTATACAGGAGCAGAAAACACCTCCCTTAGTCTTAAACTTTCCATCCAGTTCAGAAAGCTGAAGTCTCCATCACGGATAACTTTTGCATTAAAGTCAATGGGGAAAAGTGCACAACATTGTACGAAATGGGAAAAGGTCCAGGACAATATATCATTAGAGAAGGTGGGACAGGAAGAGTTTAAACCGTGTTGTATAAAGGAGAAAGTCAACTTAAAAAAAAATAATAACTTGAGTGGATTTGGCAAGAATTATTTCAACGAGGGTGATATTGATGGATGTCAGACAACATGGGGGTTGGGAAAGCAGCGAAATATCCCTTGACAGTCAAAGTCTTGTGAAAGGCAAAGTAACGTGCTGGGTAAAAGCACAAATGTGGACCCTCACTGCCCAAGCTTGAATTCTGGCTTGACTCTTTTCAGCTGTTTGGCCCTGGGCAAGTTCCTTGACATCTCTGAACCTCAGTTTTCTCTTCTGGGTAATATATTAGTACCTGCCACATGGCGTTATTGTAAGGATGAAGTGAGTGGATATATGCAAAACACCATAAAGCTATGACCTCCAATGAACACGAATATCTCTATGCCTACATATTGCCATATGCAAAGAAAGTCAGTAAACACGGTGACGAAATGTCACATGATCCATTCTATTTCAGGAAAAAGGAGGAACAAACATGGTACTCTAGGTAACAAACATGGCATCATTATCCATAAGCTCTATGTCCTTTTTATCCGAACCATATATTCATATCATGTTTATAAGACCTCACTGTAAAATATTATTCCCAGTTTACTAACAAAACAGTTTAGTTTATTTACCCCAGAAACCAGAGACTTAGAACCCACTTTAGAATCTTAATGCCATGTACTATCAAATAAGAAAAAGATTTCCATGAGAATCATCTTAAATCATAATTAATTCCAAAAGTGCATCAAATTTAGATTAAGTTATTTCAGCCACAAGGTTTTAAAATTGGTTTAAATAATATAGGTTATTACCACTAATAACAAGAAACTCAACAGAGTGAGAGCACTGGGTCACTTTCTCTGTCTAGGGCCTGTCTCCTCTTGATCACAATATGGCTTCCACAGCTTTGACAACACGAACTTGCACAAAATGTTCAACAAGGAAAGAAAAAGGTCTGCTCTCATGTCTCTTTTAATCAGGGTAGAAAACTTTTCCCAGAAGCCTTCAGCATACCTTCTCTTGCATCTCCTTGTCCAAAAAGCAACAGCATGGTCACCACCAGACCAGCCACCATGAGAAAGGAATGGGATTATCGCGATAGTTTAGACCAACCATGATCTACCTCACAGGGCTGGACACACCTTTTCTGAGTGTACTGTGCCCTGATGTCTGAGCAAAGTCAGATATCTTGAGCAAGGAAGAAGGTAGACAAATAATTGTGTCTGAATTATCGTTGATTAAATAGGGGTATAAATACTATTTGCCAGATTTTAAGGTACCGGAGTTCAGCAATGAACAAAACACCATCCTCGTCCTAAATTTCCAAGATCAGAATAATCAGTCCCAGGTTTTCTATTCTAATAAGAATATCTATGATACTAAATAGTTACAGAAGTGAATTTAATATCTTTCACAAGTTAAACATTATTTAAAAATTTTAAATCATACAGGCCACTCACACAATTATCTTTGCCTTTGTTGCTCATTAACTTATTAATTAAAATTATGATGTTGTCCTAAACCTTTCAATATAAGATAGAGCAATAAAAAGAAAACAAAATTCTAAACTATTTGACATTGGATATACTAATATGCACAACAAAAAAGTAATTATCTTCATAATCACCAGAAAGTTTCAGATAGTTGTATATTTTTTTGTTACTATTGGTTAATTTATTTTACTCCTTTACAAGTCTAAGAAATTCTCGAGGTCAAGGCTTGTCTTTTATCTTTGATCACAGCATATAACATGGTGCTCAATTCATAAATGTTTATTGAATAAAAGAATATATCCATGCATGTCCTTTCAAATTATCTATTTGCTTTTTCTCTTTTTTTTTTCTGATTTATCTGCAGAGATTTTTTTTCTCGGTCATTTCATTTGATCTCACTATTAGTGCCTGGCTTCAGATCATAGATTATTGTGTTTAATTTGTTATTAACAGAGGAAGAGGTAGAATCAGGGAAATATATACCTATATGATGGAGCAATAAAAGATAAAGAATTGAACAAAGGATAACTGAATGTTCAGGCAACTTCCAACTAACTACCATCACTAAACTTGACTGATTCAGTCTTCAAAATTAATTATTAATATTTGTTTTTCCCTACATCTAGGATAGGAAAAAACATCATGGAAACTTTTCAAATAAACAGAACAGCTTACAGGATATCCTTTCAATGGAATAACAGAATCTGACACTTCAGGGTTATACACCTCTGTATGCACACTTTTGGGAGTGTACACAATTTTACACAACTTCAGTCTTTGAGTAGGCTATTTTACAACTGTAAAGATGGACGTCAACTTGTGGAAAACTTGTAGAGATCTGATAGTAATACAGATAATTTTTGGCCATAGAAAGGTAAATTGTGTCTCTGGAAAGCAATTGGTTATTGCCTTGTGGATATTGACCAGTTTTGCCAGTTTTGCATCTATTTGTAAATCAATTTCAGCATTCTCAATCTGACAATAAATGTGTGAACTGTGATTTCTCTTTTGATCTTGCTGTATATCTCACTGCTTCTCTCATTAATTAATGAGTGAAATAAAATTTTTGATGTGTGTTCATCTTATATGAGAGTCATGATTCTACCTTTTAAAAAATAGATATTGATTGTTCATTAATTTTAAGAAGTAAATAAGG
>JAQIFY010005457.1:0-11020 GCA_028533085.1 Varecia variegata | reverse complement strand
GTTGAGCAATTTTTCATATGTTTGTTAGCCATTCTTATATCTTCTTTTGAAAAATTTCTATTCATGTCCTTTGCCCACTTTTTGATGGGGTTGTTCAATTTTTTCTTACTGATTTTCCTGAGTTCTAAATAGATATTTTCGCATACTACACATCAGATAAAGGACTGACAAAAATCCACTTATTTTTATATCTTCAACTCACCACCAATGTATAACTTTATCATGGGGATTATCTAACATATTCTCTATATTGATGAAACTATGCCTGTAAATTATTCTTTACGTTATCATCACAGAAAAAGTGTCAATATTTCTTAAAGCATCTATGACCACACTGCGGAGCACAGGTAAGATTTCCCTATGTCACCTTAACTATTTATCCCAATAATTACTCCATATGATACTTATTTTTGTCTTCCTAGCCCTAAAATATATATACTTTTGTTGAACCAACAGTAGATATACCTTACTGACCATTCTTATAAGATCATAATAAATGATGGTAACAAAAGATGTTTTACAGGATGCAACATAGCTGCATTCCAAAATATCAGACACCAATCAGAAATGTCTTTTAAATATCTCCAAATTTCTCTGAAAAAAGATTCATTATGAATTAACTAGTTAGGAATTTGTCCAAACCATTTATGAATCTAATTCTATGGGAAATCCCAGAAAAGTAGACGCAAATAGAAAAATGAGGCCATTGCACTGAAAAACCTTTTACAAAATTTTTTCACTCAAGTTTTTGTTTTTAAATTTCAAAAAGACATGTAATCAACAAACCAAATAGTGTAGAAGTGCTCTTCATGAAAACAGTACTTTACTACTTATAACTAACCATCTCCAGCCCATCTACAGACTTTCTGCTATGAAAGATGATAAGGATTTAGCTTATCTATACCATCTATTATCTCCCCTTCATCATCTCAAAATATAGTTGCACTACCATTTTTAATTCCTTTATTGGTGATATAACTTTCAATAAAATTAAACTTCTCTTTTTTCAGCAATTGTAGATGGCATTTTTTAAATTCTTTGCTTCATACAATGTGTACATTAGTACTGCCTAATCTTCAGTTGGCCTATTCATTCTCACAACCCCTATCATCTAAGCTTTTATCTCTATTATCTGTACTTTTGTTAAGGTTGGTAACATTTATGCTGTGTTGTAGATAACCATGAATATATTTTCTATGTTTTATATATAAATTGACTTCAAAAGGTAAAATTTAATACATGAAGTGAATCTAATTATTATTCAAAATACAACCAGATAATATATTACATAACTATGTCTTGCTTCTGGTAGAGCTTTTTGTTTTTCTTGAGGCTGCTAATTGTCTTTCTTTTTTCTCCCTTGCATTTTCTGCGTTTATTGCCCCCTAACATTACTGATGAGGTCTTCCTCCCCTCACCCCACTTCTGTTTCAATCTGGACTGGACTCATTGCATAGCTCTCCTCTGGGACTTCCCTCTTCTTCTCTCCTGCAATGGATCCATCATTCAACGGATCTTTTGTATTTACTCCTTTATTTAATGGAAGAACACCCACAAAACAACGAATGCAGGAGATAAACTGTCTAAATTCTTACATGTTTGTAATATCTTTATCTAACCTGAGTTTTCTATACATGATTGAATGTTGACTTATGTATAGAAATCTGGTTTAAAAAATTTCCCTTTCATAGCTCTAATGACGGCAGTATTACCTTTCACCATTTATTACTGGAAATTTGATGACAATCTATGTTGTTCCTGTGTAGGGGACCTGATTTTCCTCTGGAAAGTTTTAGAATCTTTCTTTTATTCCTTCTGTTCTAAAATTTAACAATGATGTATGTAGATGTAGATCTTTTTCTTTTGTTATGCCAGTACTTACCTGACCTTTTGATCAAAAGACTTAATCCTTCAGCCCCATAAAACGTCACTATCATTACTGCATTGATAATTCCTCCACTCTATTTTCTGTTTCTCAAGAATCACTTAAATACTAAACATCCTGGATTAATCATCTGTGTCTCAGCTTATTAAAATATATTTTACATTCATATTTTTGTTCTCTTCTGTGAAGGATTTTCTTGATACTAATTTTGATAAACATTTGTTAAAGTTTTTAATTTCTAAGAGCCCTTTCTTATTCTTTTGGCTGTTACATTTTCAGAGCATCCTATTCTTCATTTATAAATATAATACCATTTTTTATATTTCAGTTTTGTTTTCCTTAAATTTACTTTTTGCTTCCTGAAGTTCCTTTTTTCTCTGTGGTCATCTATTTGTTTGTTTAGTCTTTCTCTTTCATGGGTCCCAGGCAAGACTTAAATGTCAAATGGATCTGGAGTTGTCTGTTCATATTTAAGACCTAGGAGGTAAAATGCAGACTGGAAGCACTGTATGTCTGTGTGACTGGAGTTTATGTGTTAAGGGATTTACTATGGTCCAGCATCTTCTTGGCCTGTCTGATTGCAGCCCAGATAAGACAAGCAGTTCATACCTGATGTCACTTCAAGTGAACTGTGGTAAGACTCAGCTTTACCACCTTGGGCTTTCTCCAAAGCCATGGAAGGCTACTAAGCCCAAGCAAAGGTGCAACTAGAAAGTATAGGTGGAGGTAGGAAGTGCAGAAGCAAGCAGGAAGCGCAGGTATGGCCAGGAAATGCAGAAGCAGATGCCCTCTCAGAGCACCCTCCACCAAAAAGAGCTGGAAGTCCATGGATAAGTGCTGCAGACTCCCATTCTTTGGTGGGACAATTTTGCAGTGAATTCTAAAAGATTACTAAGGGGCCCTCAGTGAAATGGAGTCCCCACTTGCTCATAGTAGTAACTTGCTCAAGAAGGCATCCTTTATTTTCTATTCTCCCTCCCTGTCTCACTCTCCCCATTCCCTTACTTTAGACTCCTAGAATTCCTCTCACCTCAAATAAATTGTCTTAGGCTCTGTTTCCAGAATAATCTAAAACTAAGACAATACCAGGCAAACTGAGATCTTAAAGTGCTGGGTAATACTATGTAAAAATACAAAGGAAATGGCAGGCTGATTTTT
This sequence comes from Varecia variegata, assembly GCA_028533085.1. Classification (NCBI taxonomy): domain Eukaryota; kingdom Metazoa; phylum Chordata; class Mammalia; order Primates; family Lemuridae; genus Varecia; species Varecia variegata. The sequence continues at coordinate 7,977 of JAQIFY010005457.1, read as the reverse complement.
TATTAATATGTCTAGTTATCCTTCATTCCAGTCAATTTCAATAGCCATTAGTTTAAAAATTAATATGCATCAAATATTTGATGAAATATGAGATGTACATTAGCAAAGAGCTCTAACCAAGAATTCATTCCACAAATGCAGTAGTTTAGTCATTATATGCACAAATATTTTTATATCTTTAAATGAATATTATGATGTACTACAAAGTCTGGGTTTTTTCCCTTCTAAGATCTGGTACAAAGAAAGGATACTCACCTTGCCACTTCTATTCAACAAAGTACTGGAAGTCCTGGCCAGTGAAATTAGTCAAGAAAAAGAAATAAAAAGGCATCCAAATTGGAAAAGAAGAAGTAAAAGTATCTGTTTGCAGATGACATAATCACATATGCAGAAAACCCTGAACTCTAAAGAAAACCCTAACAAATCATCAATAAAAAAACAAACCACCTCATTAAAAAGTGGGCAAAAGACATGAACAGAAGCTTTTCAAAAGAAGATAGACAAATGGCCAACAAACATAAGAAAAAATGTTCAGACTTCACCAATCATCAGAGAAATGTAAATTAAAACCATAATGAGATATCACTTTACCCCTGTTAGAATGGTTTTTATTAAAAAGTCCAAAAACAACAGATGCTAGCATAGATGGAGACAGAAAGGAACACTTGTACACTGTTGGTGGGACTGAAAATTAGTATAATTTTTATGGAAAACAGTATGGAGATTTCTCAAAGATCTAAAAGTAGACCTACCATTCAATCCAGCAATCCCACTACTGGGTATCTACCCAGAGGAAAAGAAATAATTTTATCAAAAAGACACCTGCACCCGAATGTTTACTGCAGCACAATTCACAATTACAAAGATGTAAAATCAACCCAAATGCCCATCAATTCACGAGTGGATTAACAAAATGTGGTATATATATACCATAGAGTACTACCCAACCATAAAAAAGAAATAAATTAATATCTTCTATAGCAATTTGGATGGAATTGGAGACCATTTTCATTCTGGAGATACTTCACTTAGGATAAACAAACACCACATGTACTCGCTAATAATTTAAAAATAATTGAGGGCACACAGGGCACAGAAGGAAGTAAAAATTGTTCAAATTCAAGAAGGGGGTTGGGGGGGTAGGGGAGGGGTAAAGACTCACCTAATGAATATAATGAACACTATTTGGGTGATAGGCACACTTACAGCCCTGACTAAAGTATTATAAAAGCTATCCAGGTAACAAAAACATTTGTATGCCCTTAATATAAAAAATTAATTAATTTCAAAAAAGAAAACCCTAAAGGAAAAAACTACTGCTTGAACTAATAAATAATTTCAATGAATTTGCAGGATACAAAATCAACAAACAAAAATCAGTGGCATTTCTATAAATAAACACCAAATTATTTGAAAAGAAAAATTTCATTTACAATAGCAACAAAAAGAATAAAACATTTGGAATAAAACACCAAAGATGTGAAAGACATGTACACTGAAAATTATAAAACATTGACGAAGGAAATTAAGGAAGACATAGATAAATAGAAAAACATCCTGTTTTCATGGATTGGAAGACAATATTGTTAAAATGTTCATAATACCCAAAGCAATCTACAGATTCAGTGCAATCCCTATCAAAATCCCAATGGCATTCTTTACAAAAATAGGGAAAAATATCCTCAAATTGATGTGGAATAACAAAAGACCCCAAATCTTGGGCAACAACAAAGCTGGAAGAATCATACTTCATGATCTCAAAATGTATTAAAAAGCTACAGTAATCAAAACAGTATGGTACTGGCATAAAAACATATAGACCAGAATATATGGAATAAAGAGCCTGGAAATACATCCATGCATCTCAGTCTACTGATCTTCAACAAAAGTGAAGACCACAAAATGAGAAAAGGATAGTTTCTTCAATAAATGATGCTGGGAAACTGGATATCCACATGCAGAAGAATGAAATTGAACCCTTCTCTCATACCGTATGCAAAAATCAACTCAAAATGGATTAAACACTTAAATTTAAGATCTAAAGCCAAAAAACTACTAGAATAAAACATATGGGAAGTTTCCTTGACATTGGTCTAGGCACTGATTTTTTGGATATGATCCCAAAAGCACAGGCAACAAAAGCAAAAATAGACAAGCAGGATTACATTAAACTAGAAAACTTCTATACAGCAAAGGAAATAATCAGCAGAGTGAAATGGCTACAGAATGGGAAAAAATATTTGCAAAACATATATCTGATAAAAGGTTAATATGCCAAAATGTATAAGGAACTCATACATCTCAGAAGCAAAAAACAAAACAAATAACCGGACTTAAAAATGGACAAATGACATGAATAAACACTTCTTAAAAGAAAACATACAAATATCTAATAGGTATATGAAAAAATGATCAACATCACTAATCATCAGGGAAATCCAAAATAAAACTGCAATGAGATATCACCTCACATCTGTTAGAATGGTAATTATCAAAAAGAGAAAAAATAACAAGTTTGGTGAGGATATGGAAAAAAGGGAACCTTTGGATACTGTTGGTGGTAATGTAAATTAATATATCCATTATTATGCAAACCAGTATGTTGATTCCTCATAAAATTAAAAATAGAGCTACCTTATGATCCAGCAATCCCACTTCTAGATATGTATCCAAAGGAAATTAAATCAGGATCTTGAAGAGATCTTCACTGTCATGTTCACTGCAGCATTATGCATAATAGCCAAGATATGGAAATAGCTTTACTGTCCATCAGTAGATGAATGGATAAAAAATTGTGCTATACACACACACACACACACACACACACACACACAAAGGAATATTATTCCACTTTAAAAGAAAGGAAATCTTCAGATTTGCAACAAAGTACATGAACTTGGAGGACATTATGCTAAGTGAAAGAAGCCAGACTCATAAAGTCAAATATACTATATGATGCCACTTATATTTGAAATCTAAAATAGTCAAACTCGTAGAAGCAGAGAACAGAACAGTAGTTGCTAGAGGAGATGTTGGACAAAGGATACAAAGTTTCGATTATACAAGATAAATAGTCCTGGAGATCTAATATACACTAATGTTACCATAATCAACAATACTGTTTTGTATACTTGAAATTTACTATGAGGGGTAGATCTTACATGTTCTCACACTCACACACACACACACACACACACACACACAAAGATAGAGAAAATGGTAACTGTGAGATGTTAGGTGTGTTAATTAGCTTGATTATGGTAATTATTTCACAATGTATACAAATATCAAAACATCAAAATTGTGTACCTTAAATATATGCAATTATTTGTCAATTATACCCCAATAAAGCTGAAAAAAAGATGCAGCAAATATATACAACATTAAAAAAAAGTTTACTTTTACTGACCTTTAATCAATTTAGTGAATTTCTAAGAAGTGACTTTGTGTAAAATAAAACTACAGATACACAAAACAAAGCCAACCATAAAAAGAAAGAGAATGGGAACAGGCATTCACCAGTTGACAAGAGCTTTCAATTACTTTCTGGAGGATACAAAGTAAGTAGGACTATACTGAGATGCTGAGGGATGGAACAGGCTGTGATAGTCATGGCTAATGGGGAGGCTTCAGCAGAGTATTTATCTGTCACATGCTCGAGAGGCTCTGGGCTCAGGTACTGTAAAGATGGTGAAAACACCAGTGAGAGGTGTGAGTAAGGACCACCCCTGAAGGTTTGTGTATGAGAAGGTGGGCCCCATCTCAACCTGCAGACTGTAGGAAGTCCAGATAAAAAAACAGAAGCCTCTTCCCTAAAAAAAAACCTTGAATGAACAATCTGGGGAAACCCATGGCTTCTAGTTTGGATTCTGCAACCTCAAAATAAAGCCCCTCCTCATTCTAGCACTTAAGCTGCCTGAATTCTAACCTATCTACCCCAACCCCAGAACTCACTAGGAATTCCCACTCAGGGAGAGACATATTAACAGGTGGGAAGGAAAAGAAACTCTATTTACACAACAAATCAGCTACCCCACTATCCCATCTGTGGTAAACTGAATAATGCACCCCTTTCCCCAAAGATGTCCACATGTCATAATCCCGAGGACCTGTGATTATGTTATCTTACATAGTAAAAGAGACTCTGCATATGTGATTAAGCTAAAGATTTTGAAATAGGAGATTACCCTGAATTATGCATGTGGGCCAATGTAATCACAAAGATCCTTATAAAAGGCAGGCAAGGGGTGGGGAAGAGTCAAAGTGAAGGCAGTGTGACATGGAAGAGGAAAGGCGATGTGATGCGGGGTCATAGCAGGAATGCTGGTGGCCTCTAGAAGCTGAAAAATCAAGGAAATAGTCTCCCCTGGAACCTCCAGAAGGAACCAGGCCTTCTGACAACTTGAGTTTAGTTCTGTAAGACTGATTTCGGATTTCTCACCTTCAGAACTATAAAATAACAAATTTCTCTTGTTTCAAGATAAAAGCTTATGGCAATTTTGTTATAATAGCAATAGGAAACTAAAACATCATTTCTCTTTTGTAAATATGAATCAAAAACAAGAATCATCAAGCATATAAAAAAATCGAACATAAATAAATATGAAAGATAAATATAAACAGAAAAGCCAACCCTGAAGGAAAGTGATAATTCAGGGAATAGAACTTAAAAAATCAATGTAATTCATAGACTTGGAGAGAGGAAAATTTATTACATCCATAAAATGAAAACAAGATGCTCTGAAAAATAAATAGAAAAAGTACAAACAGATCTTTCAGAGTTTACAAATAAGATTCCTGAGCATGTAGGGAAGGAAATCTACAAAAACACTGAGTGCAAAACAAAATGAAAAGAAAATTGAGATGAAAGAAAAGGAGTCATGAGGGCAAATCCAGGACATTTGACATACAACTAATAGGAGCTCCACAAAAGACAATAAACAACAAGAAGAAAACTGGAAGGAAGAAATTATCAAAGAAATAATCCAAAAGAATTTTCCAGAGCTAAAAAAGGACTGTGCAAGTCACATCAGTGATGAAATTTCAGAAGACAACATATTTTTTTAAATTTATTACTGCCAACCCTGTGTTTTTGTGACATTATAAATAATATTGCTAAATTATGTTGTCTATCATTGCTAATGAATAAAATGCAGTTGATTTTTATACACTGAATGGATTTTATATCCATTTTGCTTAATTATTAATAGATTTAGGGACAGTCAAACCATTACTGATATTGTTTATGATAGTAATAGTTTGTTTCCTGATTTCCAATCTTATATCATTTGTTTTCTTTTTTATCTTACTGCAGAGATAGGGACTTCTTTAAAATATCAGATAGAAGTCACAACAATGGATATCATCATGATATTTATTATACTATATGCAAATACCATTTTGAAGAATATAAATATTGAAATGTAAATATTGAAAATAGATGAGAAGTTAAAAAACAATAAAAATTAAATTTAAAGAGGGATGGCTACCTTACGGAGGCAGACAAGGTGCTAAGGCAGCTTCCATTAATTTAATGGATTCTGCAAGCCATGACATCTTTTCTGTGAAACATGACGACAATCTACTGTTAGAATGATGGTCTCTTCTGAAGAGGCTAAGATTGTCTGATTTCTCAGTTCCTTGATTTAGAGTTAAAACATCCTTGACAGAGGCAATGAACAACCTTATAATTTTGAGGTGTGAATAGGTACTCTGAAGGTAGGGCAGTCTCACACCCCTGACCATAGTATGGAGGCAACACGTGGCCAGCGTTCAACACCAATTTGTATTGAAGTGATAGCATCTTCTGATTGTTCAACCTCAGAGTATTTGCCTAATAAAGGATCAATACTTAATAATTCCAAAGTGAACTCAATCTCAAATGAGAAAAGTCTATAATTATGGTAAAAACAAAAAACGGGAAGTCAAAGGCTCTCTGGAACATAGAGCTATGCTACTTTCTTTATTATAGCTCGTGTATTTTTCCCCTTTGTGCCATTTTTATGAGTACAGACATAGCCAAGTTTCACACATTAACTTCAGAAGCAAAGCAGAAAAAAGGCTGTGTGTGTATGTTTGTGCACGCACATACATGCATGTGTGCATGTTTTCCCTTTGGCCATCAGACACAGCTTCAAACAACTGTCTTATTATTTTACACCTTAAAAGTAAATTTATTGCCTGGAAAAGAGCTAAAGAAGTTCCTGAAGATGATCTCAGACTATTTTCCCTTTGCCAAATAACTATCCTTAATTATAGCATCATACCCACTGGACATGGATGAAAAGAACAAGTGATGGCTCTGTGGTACAGCAGGACACCATGACGCAAATACCGCATCTGTCCTCATAGTGGCAACACATCAATAGTATGAAAGTATTATTTATATGTACCGAGTTTAGTTTACGTACCACAGAAGCACCAAAAAGGTCAAACCACACCAATTTCAATGATCACTACAAGGAGATCACAAAATTAAAGACATTCTCTATACTGAACCCCATTCTGAAGATATGCATATAAATTGCGGAGAGGAAATTAAGACTATGTGGCAATACTGTTCCATCACCAAGGAATCAGTAGCAAAATTCACTCCTTGGCTGATTGTGGTGGCTTTCAGCAAAGAACTAAAAAGGGGACTTTTGTTGATTATGTTCCTGCTTCTTGTGGACATGGCAGCCTCACAGGAAGAAATTATATGAAGGTAAAATAACATTGTATTTACTGAAAAACATTAAAGGAACAATAAAGGAAGAAAATTATACCCTTTTCAAGTGGAACTAAACTCCACAAAAGCAGTGCCCAGGGAAGATGCAGCGTTGAAAGACAGAATCACCAGCCCTATCCCTTTCCCCCTCCCAGAATGGCTTCTTCATGGCTCATGACAACTAATTATGTCCCTAAATACTGCACTTAGCACATTATTTTATATTTGTTTGTCTTTTACACCTTATGATTAAGTGTTTCTTATTCATTTTTGCATCTTCAGCTGCTAGCAATGTGCCTGAAACTAAGGAGGCCCTCAGTACATGTTGGATGTATATTCTTTAATTTTAATCATATCACCAAAACGGTAACCAGTTCTCTGAAGTCATTATTCTTTAGAGACTTAATAAACATGCTTTACATATTTCAGAAATTTGAGAGTTAGAAAATATGATATAGAAACAAGCAAAGTCCAGACCTAAACCAATCTCTGCAGAATAGTTAAATTTATTTGTGTTAATTCATTCATTGATTAAGCATCAGTACTTGGGCCAGGTCCTCCAGTAGGTTCTCAGGATGCAAAATAGATAAAATATAGTCCCTCCTCTGGAAGACACACACATGTTAATGATAATGACATTTCAGTAATTATGGACTTATCCTGCACATATGTTTTTGTTGTTATGTGTTAGAAATTTTGTGAAAGCTCAAAGAGATGAGAATGATAAATATACTGACAATGCTATCCACCAAAGAGCAAACAAACAAAACCAAAAAACTAAAATGAATTGGTGGCTTTCCTGAGAGCACAACAAGCCATCTGACTCTTCCTGTGACCTAACTAGGCTCCTATGGCATTCTGACACCTCAGGAGGGCCTATCTTGGCTTTCCTGTGGTTCTTATTGCTCAATGAATCTGCCTCCATTAATACAGCCATGTGCAAATGTTTGATGAGGTCACAGTCTGCTAGGAATCTTTTAGGTATAGGGCATACAGAAGTGAGAAAAATGGATAAGGTCTCTTTTCTCGCTCTATTTAGGGAAATAGAAAAAAATAATTAAAAAATGAGAAAGCTGCTATGAAGTTCACAAACAAGGTGTTCTGATGGGGCCTAGCAGAAGAATATGCCAGGAAAGTAACAATAGGGTCAGATCATGCGAGTTATTGCAATTCATGGTAAGAAGTTTGGATTTTACTCTAAGTGCAAGCTATGGAAGGTTTTTAAGCAGAGGAGTTTTCTAATCCAAATTACATTTTTTTTTTTTTTTTTT
>JAQIFY010005456.1:0-11021 GCA_028533085.1 Varecia variegata | reverse complement strand
TAAGAATATGTAGATTACTTTTAAAGACTAGTTGTAAAATTGATTAGAAAAAAATTCATCCTAAACTTTCATGCCTTCTTTGATAATTTTTCCAAAATTGAATTTTATTGAAAGGTCTAGTTCTCATTAAGGATAACACATTAATCACAATTATATTTCTGATCTAAGGTACAAAATAATAAGATTATGAATGCTAAAGTTGGTCCCTCTAGAAAACTTATAAATGAATCAAGTACTTCTCTAAATTTCATAATTGATCAACCAGGTAATTAAAAAAAAAAACACACATGAGACTATGCATTTTTTTTAGCTTAAAAAATATATATAAGTAGATTTTCCCCTAAGAATATTTTTCCTTTAAACATTATCTCTAAAATCTAATTATTGAACAATACTTCTGTGGTTCAATCCCAATCTTTTAGTCTACTCAAATGTCATGAAACAGCATGAAATTTCTCTTACATAAGTTTGTCATATTTTTAAGAACTCTCAAAATGTTCCCATAGTTGAGTATATCAGGTTATCTAAACTAACAGGCATTTAGCTAATATTATAAACTATATATATAAACTATATTATAATTATAAATGGGAACTTGAAAATCTGTTTTTTCAAATGCTTGGGAATGTGCATTTCAGAGTCCATATTTATGAAAGTACAATATGAGCATTTAGAACTCTTAAGAATTTCTTATTTCTGTTTTAATTTCTGACAATATTTCTAAGGTAAAGCTAGTCTATAACACAGTGATGACAGCTAGGCTGGCTTGAGTGTATGACATGTGCTGTGAGTGACATGGGCCCCATGCTCAGAAGGGCCCCAGACTTGGTGTAATACCCTGTTGCTGTCTAGAAATTCTCAAATTTGAGCAAGGTATTCCACATTTTCATTTTGCCCTGGGTCCTACAAGTTATATAGCTGATCCTGGGTGACAGTGAGGTGCCCTCCCAATAATTTGAAGCTAAGATAAATGAAATTTCTCTCTAGATTTAAACATGTAAACTGGTTTAAAAAAAAAAAAAAACCAACTCCCCCAGAAGTTCTCTAGCATAAGAAATTGTAAACATGTGACTGAAAAGATCCAGAACACATAAAACTCTACTCAGTGGGATTTAGGAGCAATCTCAGAGACATAGAGCAATAATGTGATTATTTTAGTGATGAGAAATTTAATTATATTACATTCAGCTTTTTGAACACAATTGGAAGGTCAATCCCTTAAAAAGAAATGAGAAGGGAAAACCAAAAAAGGGTAAATTGGGCCTCTCTCTCCATGAATTATTCATGATCAAGAATGCCCCAAGCCCTCTTATACACCCCTATCACTGAGAAGGATTTATTGGGTTATGAGAGCCTAATATTTCAAGAATTAAAATCATATAATACCTATTTACATTTTTAAAAATCTACATAGGCCATAAGACAAGTTTCAATAAATTTCAAAGGATTAAAATCTTAGAGTATTTTCTCTGACCACAGTGGACAAAGACAAAAAAGATTAGAAAATTTCCCCAAATAGAGTTCTGAATTAACCAGGAGTAAAAGAATAAATCTCAACGGAAATTAGAAAATATTTTAAGCTAATATTAGAAATAGGACATAAAAACCTGTAGAATGCAGCTAAAGCTGTGCTTTAAAGGGAAACATATAGTCCTAAAAAAGGAGGCTGAAAATCAATAATTCAAGTATCCATCTCAAGAAATTAGAAAAAGAACAGCAAATTAAACCCAAAGAAAACCCAAAGAAAAAAAGGAAATAACAGATAAGAGCAAAAAATAATAAAACAGAAAACATGCAATAGAAAGAATCAATAAAATCAAAGTTGATTCTTTGAAAAGACGTAATTGATAAGCACCTGGCATGACAAATCAAGAAAAAAAAAAGAGAAAACAAATCACCAATGTCAAGAATGAAAAGGAGTCATCGTTGCAGGTCTTGCACACATTAAAAATATACTTAAGAGCTGGCCGGGTGCGGTGGCTCACGCCTGTAATCCTAGCACTTGGGAGGCCGAGGCAGGCGGATCCTTTGAGCTCAGGAGGAGTTCGAGACCAGCCTGAGCAAGAGCGAGACCCCGTCTCTACTAAAAAAAAATAGAAAGAAATTATCTGGCCAACTAAAAATATATAGGAAAAAAAAAAATTAACCGGGCATGGTGGTGCATGCCTGTAGTCCCAGCTGCTTGGGAGGCTGAGGCAGTAGGATTGCTTGAGCCCAGGAGTTTGAGGTTGCTGTGAGCTAGGCTGACGCCACGGCACTCACTCTAGCCCGGGCAACAGAGTGAGACTCTGTCTCAAAAAAATATATATATATATATACTTAAGAGCATGTTTTGAATAATTTTTTCAAAGTATTTCCAAAATACATTTGGAAACTTAGATGAAACAGGTAAATGGAATTACCTGTTTTGGTAAAACACCAAAACTGATTAAAAAATGAATAGTCCTACATCTATAAAATACATTAAATCTATAAATAAGAAAACTTCCCTCAAAGACAGCTCTAGGCCCAGATTACTTCATTAGTGAACCTTTCAAATATTTGGAGAAGAAATAGTAACTATCTTATATAAACTCTGCCACAGACAGAAAAAGTGGGAATACTTCCCAATTCCTTTCATGTGAGGCCAGCATAAAATCTGACAAAGATATAACAAGGAATATTATATACCAATATCCCTCATTAATACAGATAATAATTCTTAACAAAATATTAGCTAACCAATCCAGAGATATGCATTATTAATAATATAAAAGGAATAATATATCCCAACCAAATTGAATTTATTCCACAAATTAAGGTTGGTTTAACATTTGAAAAGTCAATATAATTTATCATATTAACAGAATGAAGGTGAAAAGTCACATATGATCACCTCAATAAAAGGAGAGCTATTCTAGCAATTGACAGACTTCAATACCTGGCCATGACTTTTTTATAGTGGTTTACTAATAAAGGGTATTACAAAGGTTAGATCTGAACAGCCAGATGAAGAGATGGGTAGGGCAAGGCATGTGGGAGGGGCAGGGAGCTTCAGTGCCCTCTCCTGCACACCATCCCCCAGTCATCTTCACATGAACCTTGTCCTGGGGTTTTATGGAGGCTCCATTACATACACATGATTAATTAAATCATTGCTGGCCATGATTTAAAAAACAAAAAACAAGTGACTGATGCCTGTAATTCTAGCACTTTGGGAGGATTGCTTGAGGCCAGGAGTTTGAGACCAGCCTGAGAAACATAGTGAGACCCCATCTCTACAAAAAGCAGAAAAAAATAGCCCCGTGTGGTGGTGCACGCCTGCAGTCCCAGCTACTTGGGAGCCTGAGGCAGGAGGATCACTTGAGCCCAGGAGCTCGAGGTTGCAGTGAGCTATGATCGTGCCACTGCACCATAGCCTGGGCAACAGGGAAAGACTCTGTCTCAAAACAAAAACACCATAAACACCTCTTTGCATATTTAGGAAAAGAAGGACTCTTTTCCAATCTGATGAAGGGTATCTATGCAAAATCTAAAGCAAATATCATATTTAATGGTGAAATACTGAACCCCCTGAACTGGGAAATAAGACAAAGACAGCATCACTTTTAATCAGCACTACAGGGCAGGTCCTAAGCAGCACATTTAGGCAAGAAAAAAAAGCAGTATAAGATTTGGAAAGGAAAGAAATAAAACTGTCATTATTTGTATATTGATACGTCTGTGCTCACAAAACAATCCAAAAGAATCTATATATAAACAATGAAAATTGCTAAGTGAATTTGCCAACATTGTTTAAGGGTTAATATACAAAAATCATCTGTATTTCTATGTATCAATCACCAACAACTATTACATAGAAATTTTACAATAAAGTCATTGATAATAGTATTAACAAACCAAATACTTAAGAATGAATTAGCAAAATAAAACCTCTACACAGAAAACTAAAATTATTATTGAAAGAAATTAAAGACCGCATCAATAATGGAGGGCTATATACCATGGTCAGAGATTTGGATTTTGTAAAAATATCAGTTCTTCCTCAAATTGATCTATAGATTCAATATAACACAAATCAAAATTCCAGCAGGATTTTGTGTGTGGAAACTGACACTAATTATAAAATTTAGATAAGAATGCAAACATCCAAGAAAAGCTGAGACAGTCTTGAAGAAATAAAGTTTGAGAGAAACAGATTCACATGTACATAAAGAAAATCTTACACACTGCTGGTAGAAATGTAAACTGACACAATTACTTTGGAAAACTGTTTGGCATTGAGTACTACAACTGAACACAAGCATATCCTATGACCCTGCTACTCAAAGTGTGGTCCACCGCCAGCACAACCGGCATCCGTCACAAACACAGATGCTCAGGCTCCAGCCCAGAACTACTGAAGCAGAATCTGCATTTCAACAAGATCCCCAGGTGACTGATGTGCACTTTACAGTTTGAGAAGCACTGCCCTAGGACCTGGCAGTGCCGCTTCCTGGTATGCACCCATCAGAAATGCACACAGATGTCCACCAAAAGACATGTCATACAAGAATATACATAGTTTCATAGTAACACCAATATATAATAGCTAAAACCAGAAAACTATTCAAATGCTGAACAACAGAGTAAAATGTAGGAATTATCACACAATGGAGTACCACTCAGAAATGAGAATGGACACTCTACAACTCACAAATGTAATGCTGTGAAAAGAAACCACACCAAAAAGAATACGCCTTGTATGCTTTCATTTACATAAAGCACAAAAACAGGGAAAACTAATCAATCTTGTTAAAGTCAGGACAGTGGTGACCTAGGACATATAAAACTAGGAGAGAATAGTGGTTCTATTTGTAGACATGCATAGTTTTACATGGATGGGAAAACCCATCAAGTTGTATACTCATGTACTTTTCTGTGTATGTTACACTTCAATTAAAAAGTTCATTAAAAAATACTGGTAGGCCAGGCATGGTGGCTCACGCCTGTAATCCTAGCACTTTGGGAGGATCATTTGAGACCAGGAGTTTGAGACCAGCTGAGCAATTTATAGAGACCCCAGTCTCAAAGTATTGGAAGAATATACCAAAATCCTAAAAATTATCTCCAGAAGATGAGGTTATAATAATGACTTCTTTTTAGATGCCCTGGGATGATGACCTAAAAAAATTAAATGACTTATTTTGTTTACTCTTTCTCATATTATACTTTCTACCACTATCAACACTAATTTAATAATTTTACATATTTTCGTGGAAGAAGAATGGGAGAATATCCCTAGTGGTAACCTCCCAAAGGTTTCAGAGAAACTTCTGAGTAAGACTGGGGAACCATCCAAAAAATAAGTAAATTTTCTTTATAACTAAATAAAAACATTTTAATTCTAAAAGCTGATTTATGGTACCCACATACAAGACAAACTAAAACAATTTATTCTGTGAATTGCCATAATGTTTCTGAGTTCTTAAAAAGTTTCTAAAAGGAATATGACCTCGGCTAGCTTAGAGACAATGCAGACAACATTTCAATGCCTGAAGTTGAGCTCTATAGAGTTTTTAAAAATTTTTAACGAGGAATATGTATTACTTTTATATTGTTCAACTATAGGTATCTTTTTATGTCAATAATTTTAGATCTACCCTATTCTTTTTTTCATCAGCTTTGAGATATAATTCACATTTCACTCATTTCAAGTATACAATTCAATGGTCTTTACAATATTCACAGAGTTGTAAAACTATCGCCACTAATTCTAGAACTTTTTCATCATAAAAAGAAATCCAGTACCAATTAGCAGTCATTCCCATTTCCCTAAAACCCCAACTCCTACCCCTATGCAAGCACTAATCCACTTTCTGTCTCTATAGATTTGCCTATTCTGGACATTTCACAGAGATGGAATCATACGATATACTGGAGTCTTATGAATGGCTTCTCTCAGCATAATGTTTAAGAGTCACACATGTTGTAACATATTTTGGTACTTCATTCCTTTTTATTGTTGAATAGTCCATAATATGGATATACTACATTTATTTATCCATTCAACAGTTGACGGAATGTAGGTTGTTTCCGTTTTTGGCTGTTACAAATAATTCTCCTATGGTCATCTGTATACAAGTTTTTATGTGGACATGTGTTTTCTTTCCTCTTGAGCATATACCCTGGAAGTATTAATGGAATCTATTTACTATAGATTACATAGTAAATCTATAAGTAACTGCCAAACTGTTTTTCAGAGCAGCCAGATCATTTTACAACATTACTCCCAGTAGTGTGTAGGGATTTCTAATCCCCCACATCCCTGCCAACGCTCGTTATCTGTCTTATTATTATAGCTACCTTCCTGAAAGTGAGTGGTATCTCACTGTGGTTTTGACTTGTATTTCCCTAATGATGTTTAGCATCTTTTCATGTGCTTATTAGCTACTTGTATATCTTCTCTGGAAAAATGTCTATTAAGATCCTTTGCCCATTTTTAAATTCAATTATTTGTCTTTTTACTGTTGAATTGTAAGAATTCTTTCTCTCTTCTGGATACAAGTTCCTTATCAGATATGATTTACAAAAATATTCTTACATTCTGTGGGTTTTCTTTTTACTTTCTTGATGATATTGAGACATAAATTTATTTATTTAGATATCCTATTTATCTATTTTTTCTTTTGTTGCTTGTGCTTTTGGTGTCATATCTAAGAAGGTTTTACCTAACCCAAGGTCATGAAGATTTATTCCTGATCTCTTCTGAGTTTTATAGTTTTAGTTCTTACGTTTAGGTCTTTGATACATTTCTAGTTAAATTTTTGTATATGATGTAAGAAGAGGTCTATTTCCATTCTTTTGCATGTGGATAGCCAATTGTCTCAGCACCATTTGTTGAAAAGACTTTTCTCCCTTGTCTTGGCATCCTTGTTGGAAAAAAAAGATAATCAATTGACCATAAACGTAAGAGTTTATTTCTAGTCACTCAATTCTATTCTATTGATTTATGTCTATCCTTCTCCCACTACCACGTAGTCTTCATTATTGTAGATTTATGGTAAGTTTTTTCCCAATTTTTTTATCATAGTAAAATACACATAAAATTTACCATTTTAAGCATTAAGTGGTATTAATTCAATGCCATTAAGTATAATACGTTCATTATTGTTGTACAACCGTCACCACCATCCATCTCCGTTATTCTTTTCATTTTGCAAAACTGAAACTCTATATTCACTAAATAACTCCCCATTCTCCCCTCCCCACATCCCCTTAAAACCAGCACTCTACTTTCTATCTCTATTATTTTGACTAAGTTCCTCATATTAGTGTAATCATACAGTATTTGTCTTTTTGTGACTGGCTTATTTCAGTTAACGTAACATCCTCAAGGTTCATCCATATTGTAGCATACATCGGAATTTCCTTCCTTTTCAAGGCTGAATGATATTCCATTGTATGTATATACCACATTTTATTCATCCATTCATCTGTCAATGAACACTTGGGTTGCTCCCACATTTTTAGCTATTGTGAATAATGCTACTACAAACATGGGTGTACAAATATCTCTGAGACTCTACTCAATTCTTTTCGGTATACACCCAGAAGTGGAATTGCTAAATCATATGGTAAGTCTAATTTTCATTTTGTGAGGCGACACCAAAGTATTTTCTACAGCAACTCTTCCATTTTACGTTCCCACCAACAGTGCACAAGGATTCTAATTTTTCACATCCTTGCCAACAACTTGTTATTTTCTGGGTTTTTGTCGTTTTTTTTGGGGGGGGTTATTTTTTTGCCATCAGAATGAGTCTGAGGTAATATCTCACTGTAGTTTTGATTTGCATTTCCCTAAGGATGAGTGATGCTGAGAATCTTTACATGTGCTTATTGGCCAATAGTAAATTTTGAAAGTTCTTTTTCAAGACTGTTTTGGCTATTCTGTGTCCCTTTTATTTCCCCATGAATTTTAGGATCAGTTTGCCAAGTTCTGGCAGAGATTTTGATAGGGATTGTACTGAATATGTAAATCAACCTGGGAAGTATTGCCATTTTAAAAATATTGTCTTCTAATTCATGAATCTATGAACATAGAATAGACAGTTCTTCTTTGATTTCCTTTAATACTTTTTACAGTTTGCAGAATACAAGTTCTGTAATTCTTTTGTTAAATTTATTCCTAAGTATTTCCTTTTAGTAAATGAATTTTTTCTTTTTTTTACCACCAGGATTAACCAGGTAAGAAATTGTTTTCTTAATTTCACTGTCAGAGCATTCATTACAAATGTATAGAAATATAAGTAACACAAGTGACTTCTGTATATTGCTCTTATACCCCGCAACCCTGCTGAACTTGTTTATTAATTCTAATAGTTGTATAGTGGATTCCTTAGCACTTTCTAGATACAAGATCATGTCATCTGCACATAGAGATAGTTTTACTTCTTCCTTTCCAATCTGGGTGTTTACCTTATCCCCTCTGAAGAGCTATACATTATTAATTCTATTATTAATTACAATGATCATTTTAAAGACCATCCTGCCCAGAGGCAAGCCAGTGTTTTTCAAGTTCCTTAGATTTGTTTGAGTTAGATATACACATGAGGGATCTATAACAAAATAGTAGGCAGGAAATAATATTATAGTATAACACATGGAGTTGCATTTGATAGTCAAAGAGTGGAAAGTACTTAGTTATCTTTAAAAGTATTGGGTAGCCTGTCAATTATGCATATTGATGTGGTTAGCCAAGCCATTCTAATTTCCTTTGTCACCTACTAAATAAAGCCAAGAGGAGATTCCTTGCTCTAGCTGCAGGTAAAACTGCTGGGCAAACACAAGAAACATACATTCCCTGAACACCCACCCCACTGCTTGAAGGCATATTTGCATCATCAGTAAGAAAAACCCAAGTGTGGCTTCAGTCTAACCAAGGGACTAATTCTGCTTTTACAAACCAGTATACAAGTGCCCACAAAAGTTTTGTAAGAGCTACCTCACTGGTAAAATTTAATGTGGCATGAAAGAGATTCCATAAACTCTAATTTAATCAGAGCTATCTACAAACAGGAAAAAAAACTACTTGAATGCTGACATAAAGCTACAAATATGGCATGTATTTAGCGCAAGTCACGTTAAACATATGACTTTTTATGCTCCAAGGAGATATTTGTTCTAAACTTCCATGAGGTTTCAAGATAATTTCTCTGTATTCTTTCACCCTTTCAATGTCTTATTCTTTTAGTTACTACACATTATGACACAAAGTCATTTTTAAAGGGGGAGGAAATGAACTATAAAAATCATGTTAGAAATCCTGGCCGGGCGCAGTGGCTCACGCCTGTAATCCTAGCACTCTGGGAGGCCGAGGTGGGAGGATCGCTCAAGGTCAGGAGTTCAAGACCAGCCCGAGCAAGAGCAAGACCCCGTCTCTACTAAAAAATAGAAAAATTATCTGGCCAACTAAAAATATATATAGAAAAATTAGCCGGGCATGGTGGCGCATGCCTGTAGTCCCAGCTACTCAGGAGGCTGAGGCAGAAGGATTGCTTAAGCCCAGGAGTTTGAGGTTGCTGTGAGCTAGGCTGATGCCACAGCACTCTAGCCCAGGCAACAGAGCGAGACTCTGTCTCAAAAAAAAAAAATGAAAGAAATCTAATCCTGATCATGGTAGTGGTTAACCAGATCTATACCTATTTAAAATCCACAGTATATTAAAGTCAATTTTATTGTATGTTAAACCAATTACATTCCTTCTTCAATCACGCTATTCTACAGAGATCAGTACAGTGAATTGTGTTCCAAAAAGTTTAAATCAATGCAATGCCTACCATCTTTCCCCAACCTCCACCTGCACCAGATATAATACATTTTTAATAAACTAATGAAAATGTCATGGTAAATTAGTTGTAAGCTAAGGACATCTAATTCTGACAATACCTACATAACCTGAAAACTTTACCCAAAAAATTCTATGTAAAATAGAACAAACATTTTAAACACAAAGTGAGTTAGTGAGAAGGAGAAAAACCCAGATGCCAGAAAAGCAGAGGGAACTAAAAACCAGATGCCTGTGACCTGGGACGGCAGGGTAGAGATCCACACCCAGAATATTAGGAATAGGGTTTGAAAAACCAGCCGTCAATGAGAAAGGAGAGCGTGGTGGACTGGCATTCAATAAACATCCTACTTTCCTTGTGGGGTGTCTGCTCTGTACTGTAGAGGCTGGAGAGCCAAGAACTACATTTCCCAAACAATTCTCTGCCAACTAGGGTTCCTGGTGTGATTAGGTTCCACCAATCGTGCACTAACATGGACTTGGAAAAAGAAACTGAAGACCTGATTCTGCTGCATCTGTCTCTTTGCTTTCCTGCAGCATCCTTAGCTGAGTTGACAGTGTCTAGTAACTAGTTTCACGAGTATCAAGAGGTGGGGCCTGGATCTTAGTGTGGATCAAATGAGATGAGCCATGGCAGCGGCCATGTGGTTCCGGGTTGGTCTTTAAAATCTCCACTGACAGCTCTTTTCTTGGCCCAGTTTTGAGGTGTGGCTTTGAAAATTGTTCCTAAATTTGTCCCTACCTACCCGCTCCCACCCTGCTAGAATGTAAGCTAGAATGTAAGCTCCACAAGGACAGGGACCTTTATGTGTTTCATTCACTATCGTGTGCTCCAAGAATCCAAAACAGTGCCCAGCACTTTGATGCTCAATAAGCATTGTTGAATGAGTAAACCTAGAATCTATTTCTTCAATTCCAGAAATTTTGTAGGCATTTAATGCTTTATTATAAACCTTTCCTGCTTAAACTAGAGTAAATTATGCATCAGCAACTTTACAATTCATATAAAGTAGGGAGTAGGAGCTCAGATTTCTACATAAAGCCAGAACCTTAGAAGGGATGCCCCTTTAGGAAAAGGGTGGACTACAAAGAACCTGTCCACCAAGCAAGGTGAGATGCTAAGCACATTTATTTGTCTCTGCTGAGACTCAAGGTAAAAGTCTACCCTGAAAATTTTTAACAACGGACCTATATGCATACCTCACATACAATTTGA
>JAQIFY010005455.1:0-11021 GCA_028533085.1 Varecia variegata | reverse complement strand
GGGGGGTGTTCTAGGTGGAGGTAAAGAACATATGCAAAGTCGAACGCATAGAGAATTTCATGTTTCATTTTTCCTCCCACATAACTGCTAAAATTGGAATGAATATGGTTAGTGGGTAGAAAAAGTTGAATTAATGTTCCAGAGGAATCATTGTCCTTTTCTGCTGTCACCCCAGTTTTCCCTGTGAACCTGGAAAATGGGAAATATCGGAAATGTCCTTCCCTGCTTGAGGCTCTTGACTTTTGTTTCTTTAAACATCCCTTGTTTGGGTGCAGAGCAAGTCCTGTGCAGCCTTAGATGAGCATGCTGGCTTGAGGTCCTTGTGTGAACCTGTGTGTGCCCCATACTGGAATCCAGGCAGCACCTTCAGTCCAGAACCTTCTGCTGACAATGTGGTCACTGCCCGCAGGCAGGTGGGGTCCTGGACGGGGAGCTACTCTCCCGTTGCTGGGGGTCTTTGTACACAGGCCAGAGACCTAGGGACTCGCTCAGGTTTCAGACAACTGACCTTGTTCTTTCATGCTTATTAAAGAGCAGACTTCTGATTTAGGAGCACTGCCCCTTGCTGAGATGCAGTGGGCGTGTCCACCTCCAGCACCGTCCCTGGGTGAACTACAGCCGGTGTGGGCATGTGGGTGTGAAGCCCCCATCAGTGTAATGAGAATAGGACGCAGGGAAGCCCCCCATAACCATTAAGTCGACAGGAAACAGTCTCAGTGCCACTCACCCCCTCTTCTCTCTCCTGTGCAGGGAAGGTCACGCCAAGGCTGTAGCCAAGGACAGGTGCGTGCAGCTATCGCCCGGACCCTTGTCCCATCCACGCTGACATTTGAGGAATCGTGGAGTGTGGTATGTGAATTCCAATGGGACCTTACGATTTTGTTAGGAATGTGAAGAATGTTCCCGAAAACAAAGCGGAACTTAGAACGCGGTGATGGCTGATTTAAAATGGGGGCGACTGAGTTATTTCCTGCTAGTTACTTCTCCCTGTTTCTGATGTTTAGATGCTTCCGTTTTATGCCATTGTTTAGTTAATTGAACATGCATGTTAAATTCACCTGTCAATTATGACTTTTTCTTATCTCTTTACTCTGATGAGAGCTTTGCGTATAGTCCAAATATTTCACAAACCAAGTCAAGCAGAAAACTTTATCCAAAACCATATTTATATTTAATTTTCTCATTTGTCATTCCTCATATGGTGCTTCTGGACTTCAGCCCCCAGTGCTGGCTGTGTCCAGCCATGTGGTACACACAGGGCCAGTCATCACCCCTCCCAGGCCCCAGAGTCCCCTGCAAAGCAGAGACCACGGTCCCTGAAGATGTGTGGAAACTGAGGCTGAGGGAGGTAGTCCGACTGGCCAGAGGACTGACTTCAAAGCGTCACCCAGAATCGAACCCCGGTTTTGACACCATCATTCCCTGGCCCATCCTGAGCCATTGTTTGTATCCCTTTTAAAAATCTATCTTGAGGCCTAATTTGATTAATTTCCAACCCTACTAGAGAGCACACCTGGCTCGACCGGGCATGGGCTGAGGGTCTGGGCTTCCCTCGACACAGACACTCAGCTTTTGTGACCGTCCTTCCTCTTCTCATCGAGTGGGTGGAACTGAGAAATGCCAGTCTTGTAAACAAGATGAATTTAATTTCCAGCAGGACTAAGACATGATCCAGCCTGTTGGACTTGGTGTCGTCTGTTTGCTACGCGGTTCATTTTTAATTGTTCAGAAGTTGCACTTTCTCAGGGCGTCACCTCCACACTTAGTGCCAAGAACATCAGAATTCACCCTCTGAATATTGTCATTTGCACCAATATCACCCTGGCAGAGAGAGCTTTCAAAATAAACTTATTTTCTTTACATAATTAGTATTTTCCATTTTAGAAAAGATTGAATATTATAATAATATATAATAAAAAATTAAAGCATTGAAAGTCCCAAAGTCAGTGACCACAGTCATTAAAATGATTTGTTCGTTTGGCATTTTGTAGATTAAGCCAGGCCAAACTGCACACTTTCTTCTCTTCTCTTTTACTTCATGCATCACAGGTATCTTTTTCTGTAACGATAGTGTATTTCTGCAACATTGTTTCATGGTTTATAGTATTCCACTTTATGGATATACTGAAATATACTCAACCAACCTCTATTGCAATTTCATAAGCTGGTTTTATAAACAAAGCTTTAATAACCACTTTTTACCTAAAACTTTTCACACTGTTTATTATTTTCTTAAGATAAAGTCATAGAATTGCTGGACCAAAGACTATGTGTATTTTAAGGTTCTCAAGAGGGGTGATACTTTTTTAAAACGCTTCTCTATTTTATGTAAGGTTACATCACTGCCTGTCCTCTGTCCCTGCAAACACAGCTAACCATCCAATGTTTGAATAGTCTGCCATTCCACATGGAATTTTCATGAATTTGACTTTGAGAAAAAGTAATTAATAGCACGAATTTAGTTTTTTAAAGGCTAAAAGTGTATTTCAATATATATTCTGAATTCCCAGGAACTCAGTTAAAACTCTTACACTTTTGTTCTCATGTTCGTATATTAAATCAGCATGTGAAGAGCCCACTATGTGCAATGCACTGTGCTGGACCGTGGTGACAAGTACATGGCAGCACACCACCCATGCTTTTGAGAAGTTCGTCCTTTAGTGGTAGGATCCACACTTACATGGAGTCCCTGATACACAGTGTGAAAAGCACCGCAAAACTTTGCTTTAAAATGTAATCTCAGCATGAGCAGTGTGATCTAGTGACCGCCATTATTTTAGTGCCCACCCCTGAGAAGCTCACGATCGGCCACCGCTGAAGGAGGGCAGCCCTGTGCTCCTTGCTACACCCTGCAGAGCACCCTGCGGGGACACTGCCGCCCGCGTGCCCCCACCCTGAGCGGGAACCTTCCTGTCACCCTCTCGAGCGTTCCCAGGAACGGCCGCCCAGCACCCGGCACATGGTCCACCCGTCGCTGGGTGGTGCTCGCAGCCCAGGGATGTTCCGTTTGCTAATAGGCACCTAGTTTTCCTACTTTTAGAGATATAGAATAAGTCTAATTCAATTCAATTCAATGGATATATTTTAAGACCTACTATGTTCAGGACCTGTTCTAGATGCTGTGGGCTAATTTCTATTTCATATGACAGTATTTGAATATTTGATGGTAGTTTTCACGTTTTCTTACACATACAAGTTACCTCATTCACCCCCTTCAAGGTAATGGGACCATTGCCACACTAAGCTGCTAAATTTCTGCAAGGCGACACATTTTGCCTCAGTTCTGGACACACGCGTGAGCTCGTTGGAGAGATTCTCAGGGATGACCAGGAAGGCCCAGGCATCTGCCACCTGCCACCTTTGTACAGATCACCACAAGTCATGTTACAAAGAAAACGAAAGTCATTTGCCCCAAACTGTTAGCAGTTGTGATACGGGAAGCCTTGCCGTGGTTGTGTGACTTTGCTGTCAAAGGCAAACCCAAAACAAGAGCTGGAAACCTGGGCGTGGCCCTGCGGCCGCTCCAGCCAGGTGACTGCATCCGCCGGGGAAGGACTGGGCAATCTTTGAGGGGACTTTAACTGCTAAGCTTTAGGGCAGAATTCTAGGCTTGGGAATCTGGGCTTCAGATGACGCAGCTCTGGATGCCGCTGGGTGCGTGGGTTTGCATGATGGGCGGCTCCTCTCTGCCCCCTGACGGCGTCTAACGCTGCACTCCACACGCGTGGTGGCCCCTGGCACGCTGGTGCTCCGTGCTGCGCTCTGCGCGGGTGGCGTGTGTTGACTGACTGAGTCCTCGAGATGACGCTCAGGCAGGAAGCACTGTCGTCCCCATTTCACACGGGGGACCCCGTGGCAGAGAGTGACACAACGTGAACAGGGGCAGAGGCGCCCAGCCCGGTGCGAGGTGCGCAGAGTCTGAGCTCCGAAGGTCTGAGCTGCACCGGCGGGCGACTTCACTCCTCAAATGTTCAGCTCCAAATAGTTGCTTAGGTTGGTCCACTTGGTTGTTTCAGAAATAAATGCCACGACCAAGGCCACTGTGATAGGAAAAACAAATAGAACAGCAAATCACCAATGCATAAACCTGTGAACCACACAGCCAACAGGTGCATGGATCATGTCTAACTGGTGTTTTTGTGGTGGTTTTACTGAAATGACCACATTTGATGTCATATGAGCACTGAGTATTATATGCTTAAAATCCTCCTTATATGAAGAGAAACTTGAAAAATGTAGCATTTTTGACTTTAGTCCATGTGTGTTTTTAGTTGTCCATGCATGTTTTCTTTTTAAGTTTTCTGATTGATATTTATTGTTTATTTCTTCACTTCCCCCTTTTCTGATTCCTATTTTTACGACTTCTTATATCTTCTCTATTTCAAATGCCACACAGTTTTCCAGTGAAGCTCCTGTTCTGTTTTCCTCTTACTCACGCCTGTCTTTGCCGCGTGCTTGTCTTGCTTCTTGGAGGAGTAAATCACCTAAGTGCAGCCTGTCGACAGCTCCTTACAGATCGCGTTCTCTGATTAGAGGAAGTAAGTGGAAGGAAATATCAGTGTCTAATGTCTGCCTACTTGAGATTATGCATACAACACCCCCATAAACATAGAAAGCCAAAAAGGAAACACAATGAAGGTTTCACTCAGCCCGAAACTAACCAGCCAACAAACTTGGCGGCGAAATTGAACTGAGAAGGGAAGCTCTGTGGGGAACAGGTGTTGGCTGAGGTTTCGGGAATAGCTGTTTTTCCTCCCTCCTCTTTCCTCTCTTCCTTCCTTCCTTCTCTCCCACTTCTCTCGCCGCCTTCCCTCCCTGCTGCCCCCACGCCTCCTTCTCCTCCTGCTTCTGCTGCTTTGTGTGGACTGGCTGGATCGGGACGCTAACTTCTGACGTGCAAAAAGACGTTGTTTCCCTCCACCCTTGGACTCTCAGCATGCTCAGGAGTAGCCCTGAGAGGTGGGGAAGTAAATACTATTAGTCTGTATAAAATCTCAA
Source organism: Varecia variegata (assembly GCA_028533085.1). NCBI lineage: Eukaryota > Metazoa > Chordata > Mammalia > Primates > Lemuridae > Varecia > Varecia variegata. The sequence continues at coordinate 6,023 of JAQIFY010005455.1, read as the reverse complement.
ACCGTGAAACCAGGGGGTTTTGTCATATGTACCCAGAAACCCATAGTGGCCGTACGATGTCACGACTGTTATGACCCTAAAAATAGTAAATGGCTAGAGAGGCCTGAAGGCAGATGTCCATTCAGGAGACCTTTTATCTGGAGACTCCTGCTCACTGGCCCAGTGTGAAAGATGACAGCTGAGATGCCACCTACAGATTCTCCAGGGTGACACCTACGTCACGGAGACAGGCTCGGTGGGGGGTGCACAGCCAACCTTGGGGGAGCCCAGGCCCTGGTGCACCTGCTTCCCCGAGCTGGGTGGGTTAGATGAGAAGCAGAGAGCGGCCCCTGGCCACGGGGGTGACCCTAGTTTGCATAACACCTGCCTTTACGTGACCCGGCTCTGGCTCAGGGGACAGCGGTCCCTAAATGGTTCACCACCATCCCGTTGTTTCACTTTACATGAAACATGAGGTGTTCAAATACAGCCAGAAAAAAATATGACTTCATACATTGTATTTATCCCTAAAATTTAAAGCATGCACATATAAAAGAATTAATTGTTTAGGTATGTTAATAGTGTCTCAGCTCTGCTTAAAAATAAAGTTCTTATGTCTTAGAGATGCACACACTAAAGTGCTGGTGGTAAAATTTTGTGATTTCTGGAATTTCCTTCGAAATAACATAGACATGGTTCTCACATGGGGTACAGACGAGGGGCACTGGCCCCACGACATGTTGTCACTGACGACCGCGTGCGCTCCATGGGCTCTTTCTTCTGTCTGCCGCCATGTTTGTTTAAAGTTTTCCGTAGCGAAATGTCCCAATGGGCAGGAAGCTGCATAAGGACAGTTGGAGAGGCGTCCCTGCTACAGACTGGTGGGGAATAGACCCGGCTTTCTACCTCGGAAAAGCAAATTTCCTCCTGCGCTTCAGTCTAATAATAGTCTGGACGCACAGGGTCACTGCAGAGACTGTGTGAGTTGTCGTGTTTCGCATGTTACGTGTTCCTGACATGTTTGGGAATCCCCCGTTAGTGCCTCTTGCATAGCACTGGGTGTGGCTGCGTCATTAACTCTCATCAAAGTGAACACTTGTTTTCATTTTCCACTTACAATGTCTTAGATTGGTAATTGTTATATAGAACCCCCCCCTTAATTTTGTATAAGAAAAGGATTTTGGAATTAATACTTACCTTTCTATTTTAAAACTAAAAACAGAAATGACTTAATAATGACTTTTCTGTGACTTGTAATGTTGGATAGATTTCTAAAGGTATTCAAAAAAATTAATGAGTTTTTAAAATTTGCTAGGGACATATTATATTTTTCCTTCAAATTAGGATAAGTTAATTAATTGACTAGTATCTTGGCGATTGAGTTGTTTTTTCTTTTCTTTTTTTTTTTTTTGAGACAGAGTCTCACTCTGTTGCCCGGGCTAGAGTGCCATGGCATCAGCCTAGCTCACAGCAACCTCAAACTCCTGGGGTCAAGCGATCCTACTGCCTCAGCCTCCCGAGTAGCTGGGACTACAGGCATGCGCCACCATGTCTGGCTAATTTTTTCTATATATATTTTAGTTGGCCAGATAATTTCTTTCTATTTTTAGTAGAGACGGGGTCTCGCTCTTGCTCAGGCTGGTCTCGAACTCCTGACCTCGAGCCATTCACCCGCCTCGGCCTCCCAGAGTGCTAGGATTACAGGCGTGAGCCACCACGCCCGACCTGAGTTGTTTTTTCTTTCTTTTTTCTGTTGCAAAGGGTATAAAACTGCATTTTTTTCTATAATTAAAATTTTTGCATGGCCACTTGTATGTTATCCTTACCACTTAAAGGGTAGTAACTTCATAGTTACTTAACCCTACAATTCTTCCTTTTCCACGTGTCTTAAATCATAGCTATTCTAGGAAAGGATTCAGTGTTGGGACTTTGGACCATTTATTTTCTGAAGAGCCCCCTTTCCTGATGAACCGAGTGAGGGACTCGGGGACGTGAGAGCACAGACCCCAGCGGTGCTCTTGCTGCCCCTCCCCCGTGCGCGGTCTGTTCCTGGCCCCCCAACCCGGGACCCCGTACAACCTTGGGGTCCAGTCGCCGTTTCGGTTGGTGGGAGACACCAGGTCATCCTTGAGAAGCTACTTTGTGCAGACCACCCCAGGTGTGGAGGGTGACAGGGTGAGTGGAGATGAAGCGATGGAAAATTAAAGATCGATCGGGATTTAGCAGGTGGGATGGAGGCAAAACAAGTAGCCGTGACTGGCGCCATGAGGAGGGCCGGGAGCTCCAGGCGTGGGACCCCCTCTGATGCACAGGGTGGGCTTCCCAGAAGGGCGTGGACGGAGCGGGCTGTGGCGTCTGGCACGGAGGACAGAGACAGGCGTGAGGAAGAGCCAGAGGCAGGGCGGGGATGAGACGGAGGCCACGCTCCCGTGTGTCTCTGAGAGGGCGTGGGCCGGCGAGCTGTCGGTCTGCCGTGGACGGACGGCGACCTTACACTTAGCCGCCCCGAGCTCCCGGCTCTGTTGCTGACGCTCTCCGTACACCGAGAAGCGGCTCCAGGAGGGTCTGGAGCAGGAGGACACCGGGACCCGAGGCCGCGAAACTCACAGGGACAATCTCTCCGTGACCCCCGGTGCTCTCCCCTCTCCCGTCCTCAGATCGTGAACCCACAGGTTTCTCTGTGCGGTTGTCAAGGAACTTTACTAAGTAACTGACCTATTTGTAAGATTTTTAAAAAACTACCTGACCCATGTCCTCGTGATAAGAGGATAGAAAACCCCACTGGACACCAGTGACCTGTGTCTCCCTGGGCAGTGAGGTCGTGCTGCGCCGGGCGGCAGGGACAGAGCCTGCGGAGCCACGCGTGGCCTGAGCCCTGGGAAACCTGTGAGGTGTGTGCGGGCGCGAGGGTGTGTGCCCCGCTTTATGACCACATTCTCCTACCGGCATCCGTTATGGCAGACCTCGCCGAGCAGAACCATGTGCTCTTTGCAAGGAAGGCTGAAGCATTCTGTTTCCCTTCAGCACCTACCTTCGCACCTGTTACACGTGGACACAGCCGTGCGCGGAATCCCTGCACAGAGCCTCGAATGCTCACGTTCCTCAAAGAAACACAACAAATGCATAAAACATGACGTGTTCCAGCAGAAAACACAGGGCCTGTAATTTGCCAGGCAGAGAGAGGAGACCAGGTAAGGCAAGGCTGGAGAGAGGTATCTCGTGAGAACGGTATTTTAGAAGAAGGAGCGTTTCCCGGACAGAGGGCGGCTAGGACTCTCTTTACTGGCGGACAGGAGGAGCAAAGCGGAGGGTGCGAAGGAATGTACAATTACAAGTGGAAGGGTCCAGTGGAAACACAGGCTGCCGTGAGGTTAGGAAAGACACTATCTCGTGCAAAACCTATTGGAATTCACGTTACAGGCAACAGGGAAGCAGGTTATGTGTGTGAGTAGAAAGTGTCTGTGGTGCACATGGAAACAAAGAGAAGGTCGTGCCCCCACCCCGATGGCAGGTGGAGCCCTCCCGGGGCAGGAGCTGCTGCTTTAGTGACGCCAACTTGGTGTCCACGAAGCACCCGGGTCCAGGCTCCCACCAGTGTCTCTACGGCCTGCAGGAAAACACCTCCCTCTCCAGGCCTTCCCCCCACCCAACAGCACCCCAGTCGCCCCTGGTGGGGCATTGAGGCTAGGAGCATCACGTGGGTGAGAGGATTTCTGGCACCCTATGGCCAGAAGCAGCTCACAGTGTTGAAGCCACAGAATACAGAACAGAGTTGGAAGAAATTGGCTTCATTCCATCTGGGTCCCCCAGCACTTTGGGTGGAATTCCTGCACTGTATGACCCCATCTACGGACATTCCCAGAGATTGTTCACTGTCATGTGACTCCTACAACATGTGTGGGCGCACACACGGACAAACGCACATCTTTTTATAATACTTGCCCACAATTCCACTTCCAAAGGTGTCTACTCGTTTATCCTTCAAGGCCTGGCTTCAACGTCCAGCCATGGTGACATCCAGCCTCCAGTGTCACGGCCACGGTCACCCACCCCATGCAGGGCCCCTGTTGCCGGGCTGGTCGTTCTCCGCACTGTGCAGACTCCTGGTACCTGCTGCGCCTGTCTCCTCGCCTCCCTGTCAGCTCTCCCTGCTCCAGCCCCCACGTAGCACCCCGCAGGGATCAGTGAGTGTTTGCTGGGCCTCTCGGCTCTCCAAGTGCACACTCTGGGGTCTCCTGGAATGACCCCCAGACCAAGCCTGTGGGATGGCTCAAGTCGGCCGTGCCTGTTCTCTGCAGGGCATGGGCCGTGTGAGCCTGTGAGTGTGAGGAGACGTTTGCAGGTCCACGCGTACGGTGCATGTGCAAAGTGATCTCAAACACGTGGTGCACTGCATTGTATAGCTGGTGCTGATACTGACTGTTAATTTTTAAAATGTGCTTTGGTGACACTCGGCTTCCTTTCTCAGACTATTCCCCTCCATCTCAGAAATTGCTTTGGAAAAAAATCAAACCCAAATCTCCTGAAACAAAATGCTTACAATACTGATAATAGAAGCTGAGTTTTCACATGCTAAGACTGATCAGGAATGCCTCTTTCCCTACTCTCTTACATTTTTTAGGAAGAAAATTCAATTCATTTTGTAAATAAATTCCACTGACATTTGAGTACTTTGAATGCATCAGCCTGCCTACCTTTTCTCCCACCCTTCTTCCTTCCTTCTTTTTTTTTAAATATTTTATTGTTATATAATATTTTTACATATTTTGGGGGTGCATGTGATATTCTGATACATGTGCACATGTATAATGATCAAATTGGGGCATTTGGGATATCCAACACCTCAAACATTTACCTTTCTGTTAGAAACATTACAGTTTTCTTTTCTAGCTATCTTTAAATATACAGTAAATTATCGTAAATGGTAATTTCTCAACTGCACCTTCTTTCTGCCCACTTCCTCCTTCCCGCTGCCCTCACGACAAACTCAGGAGAAACACGGCCGAGTATCACTTCCCTGTGCCCATTTCATAATTATTGGGTGAGTGTTCTGAGAGGTCTTTATATCAATTTTTCATTCTAATAATGGAGGCAAAAGACGTAAAATACCAAAGAATGCGCATTCTAATTTTACCCTGGGAACCACTCTCTGAGGCTGGGTGGGAAGCAGCCCCGTTACGTAACTCGCTCACCTTGCGATGTTCACGGAGCCACGAGAGCATTTGTCTTTTCCACCGTTTCTCCTTCTTACAACCCGATTCCCTCCCTAGGACCCTTCAGACCTGCAGCACAGGTACCCTCAGGGCTGGCGCTGCCCGTGTGCCCAGGCGCTGAGGGTGGAGCGTGTCTTGCTCAGGAGCCCTGGCGACACGGGCGTGGGGGACTCCCGCCTCCTGCAGACACGGCCCTGGCGTGCCGTGTGCAGGCCACACCGACTCTCAGGAGGATTGCTTTCTGGGGAGGGGACATGTCAGTCCTTCTGACATGGCACACTGGAAAAGCTACAGAAATACAGCCCCACTCCTGCCGGAAGGCAGGGCCGTGGCCGGGGTGCCCAAGTCCCAGTGACAAGGCAGGGCTGTGATTGGGGTTCCCAAGTCCCAGAGACAAGGCAGGGCTGTGATTGGGGTGTCCAAGTCCCAGAGACAACACAGGGCTGTGATTGGGGTGCCCAAGTCCCAGTGACAAGGCAGGGCCGTGATTGGGGTCCCCAAGTCCCAGTGACAACGCAGGGCTGTGATTGGGGTGTCCAAGTCCCAGTGACAAGGCAGTGCTATGATTGGGGTGTCCAAGTCCCAGTGACAAGGCTGTGGTGCTTCAGCAGAGGGACAACAAGCTGTCCAGGTAGCCTGGACGTTTGGTGGGCAGGGGACAGAGCGTGGGGACGGTAGCTGTGAGGATGTCTCGGGCCAACAGGTGGTCCAGTTGGACTGGTGCTCCACGAGGGTCTCCCTGGTGGCAGGTGGAGAAGCAGCAAGAGCGCAGAGTGGGGCAGTGAGGGGCAGAGGCTGCCACGGGGCCCGGTTCAGGGCCAGCTGGTGGGA
>JAQIFY010005454.1:0-11023 GCA_028533085.1 Varecia variegata | reverse complement strand
TCCTTGAGAGGTTTACTGTGAGAATTAAATAGCAACAAATGTGGGTAATTTTGTAAATTACATAATCTTTCAGAAATTTTAATTTGTAAAAGGGATATAATGATATGTACTCTGCATAGTTATAAGGATTAAATGTGAAAGGAAAAATAAAATCACACATCATTTCATACATTAAAAAGTAATAGATTTCAAAGAATCTAAAATTTACTGGTGCTGTTACTATGGCAATGACTACAGCGTTTTTTCCTCCTACTCTTACTGAAATTATAAAATCATTACAGGTTCTACAAACAAAAGGGGCTATAGTTGTATGAAAGGGCAGCCCTATAACACAGCATTTTACTCGCTTCAATATTGTAATCATCAAATCTGAGTACAAAAATCAAAGAAAAATTTTCAATTTTGGATGAAAAATATACTGAGGAGGAAAAAAGCTATGCCTCACTACGTAATAAAGGGCAAATGACCTTGAGAAAGTGAATAAAGAACTAGTACCTGTGATCTAAGAAACCAGAATAGACTCCCTTTAACGACTAAGAGCTAAAATGGACAATGAGGTTAAGGAAACAAAAAGTTGCCTACAGGCCGGGGCTCTCCTGGCATGGCCACTCCCCAAATTCGTATGACTACAAGAAAAAAATATCCCATACTCTTGCTAAACTTCCTAACAATAGGAGCCAGTAGGCAAAATATGGGACCCTCCCTGACTCTGATTTATGACCCAGACGACTACAACTCTGATGGAACAGAGGCAGAGAACCAGCTTTCCAAACATTTTTTCTTTTTCTTTTTTTTTTTTAATTTATTTATTATAGCTTATTATGGGGGTACAACCGTTCTGGTTAAGTATATTGCCCATGCCCCTCCCAACCCCCCGAGACTGAGCCTCAAGGGTGTCCATTCCCCTAACAGTGTACATCGCACTCATCATGTAGGTAAACACCCGTCCCCTCCCCCACCCCCAACACCCTGAGTCAGATCTTCAAGTATGTCCATTCCACTGACAGAAGCAAACATTCTTTCTTGATAGCCTCAGATGTCACACCAGTTTTGGTTAGCTTACAGAGATTTGACACAAACTGCCTTGTGCCTCATAGCTTATCTTTTGATGTAAAGAGCCAAATCCCACCTTATTTTAAGGCTTAAACAGCACTCCATATTGAACATGGATTATATGTTATACGTTTGTTTATCCATTCCTACTGAAAATATGTGACTCTATTGTATAACACAGATCCTGTGAGGCAAAAAACAAAACACAAAACAACAGAAAAACAAAAAAAACAAAAAAAAACAACAAATCAAGCCAAATCAAATCAAACCAAAAACCTGCCACTTACCTCTTCAAAAAGAGATCACCTTCATTTCATGCCACAGACTATATCTCCCTGGTTTGCAAACTGATATCATCAATAAAACTCTCTGTTTTTAAATTTTTTATTTCAGCATATTACAGGGGTGCAAATATTTAGGTTATATATATTGCCTTTGCCCCACCTGAATCAGAGCTTCAAGCTTGTCCATCCCCCCAGATGGTGTGCACTGCACCCAGTAGTTGTGAATATACCCATTCCCTCCTCTCCCATCTGCCCGACTTCCAATGGGTGATAATAAAACGTTCCTTTCTACTATTTAGTCATCCCAGTGGTCATTTTGGATGACATACCAATGTAATCATATTTAAGAGGAGCAAATGGAGAATACTACTTTTATAAAGTAATAGGAATTACATTACTTGATTTCTAGACCTACAAGATGCTAAAAAAAAAAAAAATCAAGAAAGTAAAGAGGGGACTGGCATAAAAATTGACAATTAGATCAAGCAAAGTAAATATAGAGCTCAGAAATTGACCCACATGTATATAATCATACGATATTTAACAAATGAGCCAAAGTAATCCAATGAGGGAAAGGATGATTTACTGACCAATGGTACTGAATGTCTTAAGATCCATGTGGACAAAAATAAATACTCTATCTCACTTTGTACATCAAATTTAATTCAAAATGAAGCATAGATGCAAATGCAAAAGCTAAAATCATAAAATTTCAGAGGAAAACACAGAAGAACATCTTGTTCTCATGGCAATATGTGAAGGTTTCTTAGATTGGTCATGGAAAGCAATCTTCAAAAAGGAAAAGAGTAGATAAATTAGGCTTCATTAAAATTAAAGCATCTGTTTATTAAAAGAAGACCGGGCGCGGTGGCTCACGCCTGTAATCCTAGCACTCTGGGAGGACGAGGCGGGTGGATTGCTTGAGGTCAGGAGTTCGAGACCAGCCTGACCCAAGAGTGAGACCCCGTCTCTACTAAAAATAGAAAGAAATTATCTGGCCAACTAAAAATGCATATAGAAAAAAATTAGCCGGTGCATGCCTGTAGTCCCAGCTACTCGGGAGGCTGAAGAAGTAGGATGGCTTAATCCCAGGAGTTTGAGGTTGCTGTGAGCTGGGCTGATGCCACGGCACTCACTCTAGCCCGGGCAACAGAGTGAGACTCTGTCTCAAAAAAAAAAAAAAAGAGTCAGCAAAACACAGACTAGAAGAAAATGTCTACAAAACATATATTTAACAAAAGAGCAATATCCATAATATATAAAAAGGCTCTTCCACCTAATGATAAAAGGAGACCCAATTTAAAAAAAATGAATTAAACAGAAACTTCACAACAAGAGATATGCAAAAGGCCAAGAAACACATGAGAAAGTTTCAAATATATTTAGGCAACAGGGAAATGAAAATTAAAGCCATAATACAACGCTAGCACACACCCACCAAAATAAAAATTAAAAAGACTGACAACACTAAATGTTAGTGAGGTTATGGGTGCTTGTTGTTGCCAGGACAATGCAAAGAATTTAGCATAAATGTAAAATTTATAACCTCTTTGGAAAAAAGTTCTGTCAATTTCCTTTGAAACTAATTATATACTTACTCTACATTCCAGAAATTTCTCACCTTGGTATTTACCCAATAGAAATGAAATTATATCTTCACAAAAACATTTTGTTCAAAATATTCAAAACAGCTTCACTTAAAAGAGCCATAAAAACTTAAAATATTCCAAGTATTAATCATAAAAGAATGGATGAATAAAGTGAGTTAATTTATTAATAAATAGGTATACAATAAAGTATCCATAGTAGAACATTATGGTGAGAATCTTGATGGTATTTAGGGGTTTTCACTGAAAAAAATTTTAATCTTTGCTGTATAATTATAAGTTTTCATTATAAAATATTAGGAAGAAAACTGTTCAACAGAGGAATAGGCTGCTTCTCAAAGCCATACATGTCAGGTGCCAAGTCTTTTAGAACACTCCAAAGGGTCCTGTGAGTTAGGTGGATGAGGGGTAGGGAAGAATTCAGTGCTAAAAGGGACCAAAGGCTTCATAAAATATACTTAATAAAACCATAAAAGCAACTTACAGTGGTGGATGGTTGGCACAAACGGAGAGGTCAGTAAGAAGGATTGAGACTCAGATTAGCCAATAACATAGAGTACCTTGCAGGTTACAGTGATCACTTGGGGAAAGCAATGGATTAAATAATGATCAACTTAGGTGTAGAGGAACAAGAAAGATAGTCAAGTATTAACTTCACAAATACTAGATTAAAATATTCACATTTACATTTTGTGTGAAAATAATATAGGTTTCTCCTTCCCTCCCTCAAATTTTAAGAAGGCGCTTTGGGTGACCTGCTTGCCACCTGGACTTTGCTTTTCATGTTGGTATATTAGGTATTTGTGTGAAATGGAAGAAGTTTAGAGATTTAGAAAGGTTGTATTGATTTTTATTAGGAAGATTATCTTCCTTTCTCTCAAAATCCACCAATGGCTTCTAAATTCACTTACATATAGATAAGGATACTCAGTCCAAATCCTCAAAATGCCTGCAACAGATCTGATCTCCTGCATTATCTCTCTTACCTCATTTCCTACTTCTTTTCTTCTCACTGTATTAAAGAATTAGCCTCCTTGGCCAGTCCCAAAGCAGTGGTGTTTACAACTATTTGATCACAGCCAGTTACAGATTTCTTTGTTCATGCTCCATTCACTGCTTCACTTGACTAGCTTTAAACAAAATAATAACTAAAAGAATTAGCCTTCTTACTATTCCTGGGAAAATGCAAGATCTACTGCTGCCCAAGGGACTTTTCACGTGCTATTCCCTTTGCCTGAAATGTTTTTCTTCCAGATATACGAATGGCCAATTTCTTTATTTCCCGCATGTCATTAATCTAATGCCACCTTATGGGCCAAGACTTTGCCAACTATACTGTCTAAAAACTTCAATTCTCAGTCCTCTGTTCCTCTCTATTTCCTTATTTTAACTTTCTTTCTAACATCTAATGTAATAAAATACACTATGTATCATCCTGACCCACATTCCTATGTGTCTTCCTCTCCCATTAAATTTTAAGGTCCATTAGGGTATATACAATATTTTACACCTCTGGGTGTTCACTGGTTGTCCTGAGCACTGAGCAAAGTGTAATAACTATAATTGCTGCTTGATAAATAATTATTGTTTGAAATAGTGGTGAACTTGTGGAATGATTATAATTACTAATAATTTTTTAGCATATATTATATGTGCCACTCTTCAGTCTCAATGCATTGCTAGGTAGCTGATGGAATAGTCACAACTAGTCTATAAGGTAGATATTATTTTCCCCATTTTATAAATAGAGAACTTTAAATGCTGATTATTTAAATAACTTGCTCAGTTTCAAAACAGCTGGTATGTAATGGAAGTTAATTTATAATAAAGGTTGGAAATGAAGAAGAATCATATTAAGAATGGGCTTTTTAGGGATCAGAGAAAAAAAGATAAACTCTAGGGGCCAATGCTGTGATCTGAGGGACTTTGAGAAACAAATGTGAGATGTTGAGATGTTTTAGACTTGTTTTCTTTAATATACAACATGGAAATAATTTTGTTTCCTCTAGAAATATTTTTGCAAAATTCAAATAAATTTTAAAGTTATTTGACTCATATTTATGATCTGTTGAATATAAAAGGCTTAAGCTTAGAAATTTATTTGGGTTATGTTCAAATATAATCTTTATCAAATGTAACGGGTTGGGCTGTAGAGAGGTGGACCATTGCTAGAAATGTTTCCATAAGGGTGCAGGGCAGCAAACATTATTTATGAGCGAGCTTCACTAATTGATTTGAAGTTTGTATCTGCAAAATCAAATCTATAGTCAAGCTTTCATAATTTTATGAAAAAATATAAACATATATGTACATACTGGTGTATTATAATAAGCCAATTGGTAATAAAAAGAGATAAAATTCTATTAGGTCTTGTCTTATTTAATATATTTTATATTTTATGCTAAGTACAAGTAAGAATTTGTTAATTAATAGCATTGTTGTAAAGTTAAAAATCTTAGAATTGGCTTTCCAAATCTATTTTCTTCCATAAAGATACGGAATGACCCAGTGATTATACTTCTGCAATAGCATATTTACAAAATGATTTGATGTTAAATATGAAAAACTTAAGTATCAGTTAAGATTTCTAATTAACTTTATCTTAAAATGTCCATAAACTAAACTTAAAGAGAGTCATATCATGGCAAGTACAATTATAACCATTCAGGAATATTTCTATTTCTACTTTTAGGATCAACTATTAAAGATGGATTTTTCAGTAGATTTTTCTATCTTTTTTTTACAATTTCTCTTCCCCTGGACACAACCATTGTATTATAGGAAACAAGGCAAAAGCTTTAAAACTTTCATTTTACCTTGATTTCTAAGATTCAAACTTCATCTCCACAGAGGCAGAAATTCTAAGTTTGGCTGGTAGATAGTAACCAGGTGTTAGCTATTCACTTTTTGTCTCTGCCAAAAAGCTGGAAGTGATGAAATAAAATGTCTGATTTAGGGAGAGAACTTACAAATTTCATGACAGGGTAAAACTATCAAATGAAAAAAATATATTTTTAAAAACTCAATTATCTTTGGGAATATTTTGGTAATATAACTTTCTATTGTACATAGCTCAGGAATTTTCAGACTTATTATTGTGTGTTTGATGCTAGATTAAAAGATAGACATGGCTCAAACAATGACATTGTAAAAAATTATATCTTTATGAGTCAATTTAAAAATGGTTCATTTGGAAGAAATTTTGTGCAGTGTATGAAAAGATAAATGTTTTCTCAAACACTTCCAAAGATTTTGTGGTTTAATACTTCAACTAGCCTTTGTTATATAATTCTCAAATGTCAGTCACTCTAAGGTATCTCTAATGGAGATCACAAAATGTCTCTGTAGACACAGAAGGATATCTTGTAACAAATCGATTATTAGAAACAGATAATTTAAAACATACCATGTTGAATTCTGATCCTTGTCTCTACAGGTTTTAAATTTTAAGTGCAATCATTAATTGGTATCTTATAATAATTCTTATTATAATGCCCTATTTTTAATTAGTTGTACCTATGTGCAGATAAGTAACAAAATGAGTTATAGAACATATTACATATTTGAATTATTTAGCTAATTTTTGACTAATCATCCATTGGATATATATGTGACCTAATTTATTGTTATCAATAATTATTTCCAATCATTATCTCAATAATTAAAGGAAAAGTTAAGGTATCCCAATTTATATGACTCACCACTTGGATTTTAATCTTAAGTCATCATCAATTGCAAACTGTACTTGGTAAGTGGAATATCATTGCCTTCTTTCCCATCAAACTGGTCTCATCGAAGCTATACGTGACTGTTGTAAAATGCATTTACTTCATGAAGAAATGAAAACTTGATCAGAGTGATAACCTTTGCTCTTGACTCTCTGTTTTGAGTGCTTGTACACCACCATCAATGACATCAGCAAACTAGCAATAACAAAGCACAAATATGCCTGCTAAACAACTAAAAACTAAAAACAAATAATGACTTAAATGGACTTCATTACAGTTGAAAATAATGACAGAAATTAGGAAATTGCATTTCTTTCCAGAACAAAATACTAGAGTTAAGTCAAGAGCATGTGTTAACCTAGATCCATTACCAAAATATCCATTGAAGGGCTGCATCTGGTATTTCAGCTATATCCTTTCTTCAGCTGATATAAATAATACTGTTTATTCTATGGCCTTAGTGAGAACAACAAGGTATAACAATAGCATGCTTGTACATCTAGCACTGACTCTTTCCCATGTTCCAGACCTAAATTTGGTGCAGCCAGCTGGACCATTCAATCTAGATATCCCAATACAATATATTGGAAGTACCACATATAAAACTTCATTAGTTATATTATCTATTCTTACACATAGTCCTCTTTCTGAGTCCTCTTCTCTGCCAGTGCTAAAATTATTATTCCTAACACATAATTTGGAAACATCTGAATAATATCTGTCTGTGCGCTTCCAAGTTCCTCATAGTCACTTTGTCACAAATCCTATCCATTACCTCATGCTTACATTATCATAATATGCCTGGCAACTTCTTTCAAAATATATAGAATGCTGGAGAATGTAGTGAACTTAGTCATTAATTGTCAGTTGCATCTGGGAACAAAATGGTTCTGGGAAATATTAACACAAGAAAGGTCACAGTTATTCAGACAGCCTATTTATTCCCCATGTTCATTCTCACCTTCTCCTGCAGCAGAAAATACAAAGATGCACACATCACACACACACACTCACATACACATCCACCCTCACACATGCATATAGACTCACAATCCAAAAGATAACTAGTCTAGAGATGTTTCATATTCCTATGTTCAACAAACATGAGTATATCCTATGTGCCAGGCATTGTGCCAGTACTAGAAATATCAGCTTTTGATAAAACCACATTGATTCTACCATCATGGAGCTTATTCCTTTCACAATCTATTAAACAAAACAAAATTTAAAAGACAAATAATAAATGACAAGATTTCAAGTTGTGACATGTTCTTTTTTTTCTTTTTTGAGACAGAGTCTCACTCTGTTGCCCGGGCTAGAGTGCCATGGCGTCAGCCTAGCTCACAGCAACCTCAAACTCCTGGGCTCAAGCAATCCTACTGCCTAAGCCTCCCAGTCTGTAGCTGGGACTACAGGCATGCACCACCATGTCCAGCTAATTTTTTCTATATATTTTTAGTTGTCCAACTAATTTCTTTCTATTTTGTCAGTAGAGACGGGGTCTTGCTCTTGCTCAGGCTGGTCTTGAACTCCTGAACTCAAACGATCCTCCCGCCTCGGCCTCTCAGAGTGTTAGGATTACAGATGTGAGCCACCGTGCCTGGCCATAATATGTTCTTTGAATAAAGCACACATAGGCAGAGGTGGATGATGACATACAGGGCGGATGGTTACTTTCACTACTTAGACTCTTTGCAGAAGTGACAATTAAGAAAAAACTTGGAAGGTGAAAAGAAATAATACAAGCAAAGACTAGGAAAGAAGCATTCCATGCAAAAGGGTAAGGATGCCCAAAGCTCATACCATAGGTATGAGCTTGGCATGTTCAAACAAACAGCTGAAATAAAACTAGTGTTGCTAGAAATTGGTGATTGTCCACAAGGGTGTGGTGGTGGTGGTGGTGTGTGTGTGTGTGTGTGTGTGTGTGTGTCTGTGTGTGAGAATGTATAGAAGAGGACGGTTGTTGTATGTATGTGTATTAGTCTGCTAGGGCTGTCATAACAAATACCAAGAATTGTGTGGCTTAAACAACAGACAGCTGTTCCCTCATAGCTCTGGAGGCTAGAAGTCCAAGATCAAGGTGTCGGCAAGGTTGGTTTTATTCTGAGGTCTCTCTCCTTGGCTTGTTGATGGCCACCTCCTTCTTTTGTTTTTAGGTGGCCTTCCCTCTGTGAGTGTCTGTATCCTTATCTCCTCTTCTTATGAGGATACCAGTCAGGTCATGTTATGTTAGGTCCCACCGGTATGGCCTCATTTTACATTAATTACCTCTTTAAGGCCCTATCTTCAAATACAATAACATTCTAAGGTACTAGAATTTAGGAATTCAATGTATCAATTTTAGGAGACAAAATTTAGCTCAAACAGTATATATGGATATGTATATATTATGTAGATAAATATATGTACAAGTGTGTATATGTATGTGCTGTTTGTGTGTATGTGGAGGGAATAGCTGTATTTGCATATAGGTATGTATGTGCTTGTACATGTATGTGTATACTTATGTTAAGTAGGTATGTGTATACCTGTATGAGTAGGTAGGCGTATGTGAATGCCTGGGTGTGATGAGTATGTGTATGTGCTTATGCCACTTTGGGATGGCAAAAGGTGAGATTGAAGGGATATATAGAATCTCTGTGATATAACCCAGTAATCTATATATTGAATACCTCTCAAAGTGATTCTTATACAAAATAATTTGGGAGGCACTAAGATTTTAAGGTACAAGTACAGGATTAAACCTTTGTTAGGAAATAGGAGGAACTTTTTCCATTATAAACTAGGGTAGGAAAAAATGCTTAAAAGGTGCATAGGTTTTTGGGTTTGGTGACAAGGCAAGCAGTGCCTCATCTGCTGTTTTCTATTTTCAAAGTGAATTATGACATGCTGTCATCAGACATGAGTGAAGGAAGAGGACGAATGTAGAGAAGTTTTTAGAAGGGAGGATAAAATATTTAAGAGATGGTATTTGGGAGGTATGAATGCAAATATAACTGAAAACATGTATTCTATCCTCATAAATTTATAAATGAAACCAGCAGATACATCTGTGTCTTGTTCTCCAGCAGCTTTCAGGAAAAGAGTCTGTGAGTGTTAGAGTTCATCAAGCTTGGGATTTGTGAGGAAAATAAAGAAAAAGGAAAGAGAATCAAGGTAGTGAGGATGTTTACAAAGAGCTAATGATAATAATGGGCTGTGGGATTTCTACCAGAAAAGAAAAAAAATGAAGCCAAGCTGATTTGAGAATAAACTTTGCAATCTCTCGCGCCACATCTGTGGTACCTTGCAGCCAGGATTTTCTGAAATGGTCTTATTTGACTGGTAATTGTCTGGTCACGTGCCTCTAGGTTCTTTTCCCAGACTTTATCCAAGATTTTCTTGTCTTTGTGCCATTATAAACTACCCCCAGACTTCACTTCACAGTGTTTTATTTTGTAATATGCTATGTACTCTATGGCACTGTACTTCTTTTTTCCAATGTACCACACACACACACACACACACACACACACTACACATCAGGCTAATATTCCTGACTGTACATGACAATATAACTAAAATAAAATGTAAAGGTAAGCATAAAATAAGCTGGCAAAAGGAAAAGGAGGACATATTTAAAGTAAGATAACAACATGGACTTAACATTAGGTTCATTACTATCTTCTTGGCACTGTACAATACAGTCCTATAAATTTGTCAGTACTATTTTATCTCTATGTTTTTCAGATAAGGATATCAGAAATTACTGAGTTGAATTAGTTTGATGAAGATTACCTGCCTAGCAAATTACAGCTGAAATTTACATTTAGTCTACCTACTTAAAAAATCTACATTCGTTGTACCGTTATATTCTTTCTACTACTTTCTAGTACCACACACACATACACATACACTGTAAAACAACAAGAATATAAATAAACCCACCTCTATCTTTATGTTGTGCTACTTCACAGTCTCTCATGTCATGTTCTGTACACATAAATTTAATGTGTTTCACTCCCAGAAATAAGTCATTCTTTTAAGAAACATTCATTAAAAAGTTAATATATCCCTAGCTTACTTCCACTCAGTACAAGAATCAGGTAAACTTTTCCTTGTTCATACATTGTTCTATAACAACTTATTTGGGGAATCTCTGATTGAGAAATGTGTTATTTAAAAAGGCATTATTTCATAATGACTGGTAATATCCTATAAATGGAAATTATATAATTTAAGATATAGGTAATCATTTTATTGTATGCAAATGATATGCAGTAGTACTCCTGCATAATGTTTTAATTCTTTCTATGCAAATAAGTTTTTGAGGATCCTCATTTTGATCTATGGACTTATTCAATCTAGAGTT
>JAQIFY010005453.1:0-11023 GCA_028533085.1 Varecia variegata | reverse complement strand
AAAAAAAAAGTCATTACCATTTTCTTATACAATTATAAGTCAAATAAAACTGCAAAGAGTTAGGGAAGGTATTAAATATAGAATTTTTATAAAACTTCCACTTAAAATATTTCAACATTTTTTAATGAAGCCATTGAACCATTAAAAAAACTTGACATAAAAAACGTTGTATGTGAATGGCTTGAATTCCCCACTCAAGAGACATAGGCTGGCAAAATGAATTAAAAAGTACAAGCCAAGTAACTGCTGTCTCCAGGAAACACATGTAACCCACAAGCATTCATTCAGACCCAAGGTAAAGGGATGGAAAACAATAAATAAATTCAGCAAAGTCTCAGGTTACAAAATCAATGTACACAAATCAGTAGCATTCCTACACAACAACAACAGTCAAATCAAAGACTTAATACTTTTCAAAATAGCAACAAATAAGATAAAATACCTAGAGATACATTTAACCAAGGAGGAGAAAAACCTCTATAGGGAGAACTACAAAACACTAATGAAGGAAATTGCAGAGGATATAAACAAATGAAAAAACACACCATGCTCATGGATTGGCACAATCAACATTGTTAAAATGTCTATACTACCCAAAGTGATCTACAGATTCAGTGCAATTCCCATTAAAATACCAACATCATTTTTCACAGATCTAGAAAAAAATAATTCTACACTTATATGGAACCAGAAAAGACCTTGAATAGCCAAAGCAACCTTAAGCAAAAAGAACAAATCAGGAGGCATCACTTTACCATACTGCAAACTATACTACAAGGCTATAGTCACCAAAACAGCATGATACTGGCACAAGAACAGAGACATAAACCAATGGATCAAAACAGAGAATCCAGACATAAAACCATCCTCATATTGCCATCTGATCTTTGACAAAGCAGACAAAAACATACACTGGGGGAAAAAATCTCTATTCAATAAATGGTGCTGGGAAAATTGGATAGCCATATGTAGAAGACTGAAACATGATCCACACCTCTCACCACTCACAAAAATCAACTCACAATGGATCACAGACTTAAACCTAAGACATGAAACTACAAGAATTCTAGAAGAAAGAGGTTGGAAAAACTCTTGTAGATATCAGCTTAGCAAAGAATTTATGAAGAAGACCCCAAAGGCAATCACAGCAACAACAAAAATAAATAAATGGGGCCTGATTAAATTAAAAAGCTTCTACATAGCCAAGGAAACAATCAATAGAGTGAATAGACAACCTATATGATGGGAGAAAATATTTGCATGGTATATATCCAACAGATGTTGGCATGGATGCAGAGAGATAGAAACACTCATACACTGCTTGTAGGACTGCAAACTAGTACAACCTCTATGGAAAGTAATATGGAGATATGTCAAAAAAACTAAAAGTAGAACTACCATTTGATCCAGCAATCCTATTATTGGGTATTTACCTAAAGGAAAAGAAGACATTTTATAAAAAAAAAAAAAAAAAAAGACACTTGCACTTGAATGTTTATAGCAGCACAATTCACAATTGCAAAGATGTGAAAACAATCCAGGTGCCCATCGATACATGAGTTGATTAACAAAACATGGTAAATATATACCATGGAGTATTATTCAGCCATAAAATAATGTTGGTGAACTAATACCTTTTGTAACATCCTGGATGGAACTAGAGACCATCCTTTTAAGCGAAATATTGCAAGAATGGGAAAACAAACACCACATGTATTCACTGAAAAATTGGAACTAATCAACATTCATGTGCACACATGGTAGTAAAATTCAATGGAAATAAAGCAGGTGGGAGGGGGGTGGAGGGGATGGGTAAATTCACACCTAACAGGTAAAATTCACACTATCTGGGTGATGGACACACTTAAAACTTTGACTCAAACTGTATAAAAGCAATTCATGTAACCAAAACATTTATACCCCTGTAATATTCTGAAATATTTTTTTAAAAAAGTTAAGACAGTTTTATTAAATTCCTGTTCAAGACATTTTAATGATGATCTCTATAAATTCTTGATGAGCATCATCAATGAAAATCTTTTCATCTTACTAGCAGATGATAAAAAAAAGAATAAAACCCTTTTATGCAACCATTCAAAAATTTACAATAGCTGGAATTATATTTAAGGGATTTAAGAGCTCTTTCATTGACAAATATAACTGTTCAAGTTCTTATAATAACATAAAGACATTTTAAATCCAATTGAACTTTTCATATCAAGTATTTCAAAATAATGAGGAAGTCCTTATTTGTAGAACATGTATGTTAACATTAGTAAAACAAAACCCTGCAGCTATCTTAGACATAAGTTTTCTACGCAGAATTTCCTAGTAGATTGCATGTAAGATGTGAGAGGAAAAGGAGTCAAGGACAACCACAAGTTGTTTGACTTGAATGACTTAAAAGAGTCATCATTTATTGAGATGCAGAACAGGTTGTGGATAAGGGACTATCTGGAGATTGGTTTAGGAATGCTAAGTTTTAAATACTTACTGTTATCCAAGTGGAGATGTTGAGTAGGCATATAAATATATGTGTCTGGAGTTCAGGAAAGAGGAGGCAAAAAGGGATCTGTAGCAGTAAAGACATGTGGAAACCAAAGGAGTCTTGCAATTGAAAGTCCATGTTTAGAAAAAGAACCAAAATAATAAGACAAAATGCCTAAACCCCAAAGGCCCAAGAATGGGTCCTGAAAAGACTGATGTGGCACTAGGAGATTTCCAATAACCCACCCTACAGTCCAAAAAGTTTATCAAAAATTCCGACCTAATAATGCCACTCGCCTGTCAAAAGCTCTTGTACAGCTTCCAGGCCCCAAGAATAAAGCCCAGTCTCCTTAGCATGACTTGTGCCTTCACCATCCAGCACCTGCTTAATGGTTCATTTAGCCACAACGTTTGCAACAACATCCCCGCCACTCCCCCACCCCCATAAAAGCATTCTCCACTTCAAAGAGGCTGCATGACTTTTTAAGAGCTGATACTTCTAGCTATCTATGACTTTTCCCTTCCCCACTCTCTTACCCAGACTAACCCGTATTGTTCTTTTAAGTTTCAAATTAGATATTATTTCATACTTTATTCTAATTGCCTTTTAACCCACTAGGTAATAGTGGGTTAACAGACAATGTATTAGTTTCCTGTGGCTGCTGTAACAAATTACCACAAACTTGGTGGTTTACAGCAGTAGAAATTGATTCTCTCCCAGTTCTGGAGACCAAAATTTGGCAGGTTCGCTGGGCTGCGATCAAGGTGTGGGGAGGGCCACACTCCCCCTAGAGGCTCCTTTTCTCCTGCTGCAGCATCCTTCTCACGGCCTTCCCCCTTCCAGAGGCTGTCCTTCCTACTTGGCTCATGGCTCTGCCTCATGCTATGACCCCTGCCTTATCATAGTGCCTTCTTCCTCTTCTTTCACATCTCTCACAGTGAGAGTAGGTCCCTCTTAGTAGGTCACATGATTGCATTTAGGGCATATGCAGATAACCCAGAATAATCTCCCCAACTCAAGGTCCTTAACTTCATCACATTAACAAAGTCTCTTTTACCATATGAGGTTCACAGGTTCCATGGTTTGGGACTTGAATAACTTTGTGGTCACGATTCACCTGACTACAGTCAAGACTGGCTGTTCTGTTCATCATGACATTCCCCACAATGAATGCTGTGACTGTCCCATAATAAGTACTCAAGTAACATTTTTGAATGAATAAATGAATTAATTTAATGACTTTTTAATCACTGGAATACTTCATTAATCTTCCTCTTAGAAATAATGAGAGATAAGTCTTTACAGTAACCCCCCTTATCTGTGGTTTCACTTTCATGGTTTCAGTTACCTGTGGTCAACCTCAGTCCAAAAATATTAAATGGAAAATTACAAAAAAAAACAATTCCTAAGTTTTAACTTGTGCACTGTTCTGAGTAGTGTGATGAAATCTTGCACCACCCTGCTCCATCCAGCCCAGGATGTGAATTACCTCTTTGCCCAGCAAAATCTATCTATGCTGTATATGCTACCTGCCTGTTGGTCACTTAGCAGCCATCTGGGTTATTTTCTCATTGATAAATCACAGAAGAATAAGGATGAGTACAGTACAGTGAGATAGCCACATAACATTTATTACAGTATATTATTATAATTGTCCTATTTTATTATTAGTTGTTGTTAATCTCTTACTGTGCCTAATTTGTAATTAAACTTTATATATGTATGCATAAGAAAAAACATAGTATATATAAAGTACAGTACTATCCATGGTTTCAGGCATCCACTGGGGGTCTTGAAATGTATCCTCTGCAGGTAAGAGGGGACTGTTGTATCTCTTATCAACTCATTTCTGATAAACAAAAAGAAGTTTTTATTTGATCAAACAGAGGTTATTATTCTAGTATCAGATTTGACAAAGTTTATTAAACTAGGAGAGAAAAATCCTTGGTCAAGTTATTGAGAAGAAATACAGACAAGAGCACTGGGGTTCTTATCAAACTTAAATCTTACTATAAACTTCTAATTGCCTCCCCAGAATGCAAATAATAAATCCTTTTGGGAGGAAGAGCTCTTGCTGTAAGGATGGTTAATGAGGGCTGGTGTGGGGGATTTAGTTACCAGAGCGAATGAGGTCCTGGGAGTCCAGATCCCAAGGTCACATGTGAGGCTTAATTTTCTCAGCTTTATCATCCCAAAATGCCCCCTTTCTGATTAAGTCCCAGTGATGTTTTCCTCATATAGCACACAGTTCATTTAAAAGTTTAAATTCGTGAGAAAACTATGTAAAGAACATATAGAACAGAGCTAAGTAATTTTAAAGAAGATGTGAATAAGGGCTACTCTGGGCACATGACCACCCAGAATAAAAACATTTCCCATCTTCCCTCCCAGTTAAGTGCAGCCAGGAGACTAATTGCTGGCAAATGTGGTTTAAATGAAAGCTGTGTGTACAACTTCTAATAAACACGCTTGAAGAAGGCATGCTCCTCTCTGCTCTGTTTTTCCTTACTACTGGCTAGAAAGTGGTGTGATACCTAGAGTTCAAGCAGCTATCTTGGAACAGCAAGTTAAGAAATAGAAGAGCATCAAGATAGAAGAAACTGAATCCTGATAACCATGAAACTACCATACGTTTTCTAGATTGCCCACTTCTGGAGTCCTCTATGTTAGACAGAAATATACTTCCATCCTGTGTAAGCTACTCTTACTTTGATTTTTCTGTTACTCATAGCTGAATCTAATCCAAAGTGATTCAGAATGTAGATACCTAGAAGTGGGTACTTCCCCACTTTAAAAAAAAAAAAAAACTAGGTATTGGCATACTAGATATGGTGGGTAGCAGGGCACAATTAGTTATTGCAGGGTGGAAATATAGGGACCCTTGCTTCATGATGGCACAGCTTGGTCAGTCAAAATTCTTCACCAAATGGAAACCTGCTCACCCCACAAGGCACTGTTGCAAGACACATGCCCAACAAGGCTATAACATTGAGGGAAATGACAGAAAAGATGCAGAATACTAGTATTTATTGGTTTCTTCTTCTCTCTTTCAGCAAAGTCCGAGGTGAAAAGATTAAACTCTGGCCACAGCTAGCCAGTCTGCAAGTAGAGATGGAAGGGAATTCAACTTTGCTAAAAGAGGTACCCTCTGTTTACAGCTTGAAATCTAAATGGATTAAGAGTCCTAAGATTTAGAACATTGCTAGATTGAAAGGGTCTATAGCTTCAATACCTCATTCTGAAGCAGCAAGGTGAGGTTGGCAGTGTGGCTGAATAAACACTCTGACAGGAGATTACATTTATGCCCACCGCACAAAAGCTGTGCATCTACTGGCAAAGATGGCACTAAAGATGTTTTCTTTACCCTTAAACCCATTATGTCAGACAGTCACAAGATAGTCGTAAGGGTTGGGAGGATCAAAGAAGCCAATAAATAAAAGAGCACAGTCTTAAATCTATATTTATTTAAGAACTGTAATTGTGGTTACTTATACATGGAACTGACCAGAAGTAAATAAATTAAAAGCTCACTTTTTTTAGAGAGAATTATATTGACAAAACGTTTATGCCCATCCTGCAAAAGTCATATCAGTTATCTTTTGCTATATAACAAACTACCCTAAATTTAGTGGTGTGAAACTATAACAGTCCTTCATCATCATTATTATTATTATCATCATAATCATCATCATCATCATTATCCCTCACACTTCTGGGAAGTGACTATATTCAGTTGGATGATTCACACTTAGAGTCTCTGATGAAGTTGCAGACAGTGGCTAGTTCTGGAGTGATCTCAATGGGTTCCTCACTCACAAGTCTTTATGCTTGCTGTCAACTATGATCTCAGCTAAGCCTGTGAGGCAGAACACTACATGTGACCCCACCACATGACCTGGGTTTCCTCATAACATGGTGATTGGTTTCCAAGAGCAAGCACCTCAGAGAGTCAAGTAGAAGCTGCATCACCTTTTAAGACCTCAGTTTGGAAGTCACATAGTGACTGACATTCTGCCATATTCTACTGGTTGGAGCAGTCAAAAGGTCTAAGTTTCAAGGAGAGACACATACACTCTATTTCTTGATGGGGAAATAACAAAGTCATGTTGTAAGAATAACTGGTAAGATGGGAGATAATGTTACAACCATATTTGTGGGGGGAGTCTGTAATTGTGTAGCCTGCAAAATACAATTTCTGCCCTCCACAAAGAAAATGGCAGAAATAGTAAGTGATCTGAAAAAGTTTTATGGCCATGAAAAGGTACTTACTATCCGTTGTTAGCTTCAGAGATGTCCTTCCATGAAAATAGAAAACAAGAAAATTTCCAGGAAAAAATCCAGAACCACAGAGAACAATGGATGAGGCAGTTCCTTCCAAAGAACAGAATCAGGGGTTTCCAGATGGTTATTCAAAGAACTTGTCCCACACTATTCTTGCCTGTAGGGAATTGATAATTTCTAGGAATCAGTGACTGGTGGTTGTCTCCATCCTCCCCATTTCTGAATAGGAGTTTTTATTTAAAGTAGCCTATTCCTTCTCTAATATGATATATTAGATGTGCTTATGGCAGACAATTTGTCTTTTAGTTCATGGCTTACCAGAACTTAAGGCATCATACCTGGGCCTGATGGATAAGTCTGCCTAAGTCCCAGAGATCCTGAACTTTGAACTACAATTAGTAACTTAACGGGATTCAGGGTTGCCTCCTTCAGAAGGAAGAGAGTGGCCAAAAGTCCAAATTTGTCCCCAATGTTCATGCTCTCCTTCTTTCATAAGAATAGAATCCTTCATTTGTAGCTAGGTAGCGCGTCCCATAGAAAATCAGCTATATACCCCAGCATCCATTTGAGCTGGGTGCTGGCACATAATTAAGTTCTGTAACATGGAAACGTTATGTGTAACTTCCAGTACGTGTCCTTAAATGAAGAAGATATGCCTTTCATCCATCCCTTCTCCTTGTTACTAACTAAAAAACTAATGTGCTGTCTAAAATTCAATTGGTTGTCTTGGACATGAGGCAGGACACACCAAGCTGGTAAAGTAACAACAACAAAAAAAGGATCACAGCTCCTGTTGACTGTTAAACTTCCATATTAATCCTGGAATGCCCACTTCACAATTCCTTTATGTGATAGAAAAACAAACTTCTATTTGTTTAAGCTGTTATTTGGGATTCTTCTGTTACAAATAGCCAACCAAATCCTAATTGATGTAACATATAGTTGAACAGGGGGAAAATACTATAATGTCAAATAGATTAAATTAAATATTAATTATGTAACTACATCCTGGTTCACACAAAATGGAAGGACAAAAAGTGATTTAGGGATGTCCTTTCCCTTCACATGGCAGCCAAAGATACGCTTTCAAAATGTGAATCTGATCCTTGAACTCCCTAGCTTAAAACTGCCCTGTGACTTCCCCTAGGATAAATCTCCTCAACCTGGTATAAAATGCCCTGTGTGATCATCGCCCTTCTACCCCTTCAATCCCATATACCCCCAGCATCCCAGCCCACTCTCTGAGGTCCAGCCACACTGGCCTTTCCATTCCTCTTCCTCAGAACCATAGCTGTAGGCAGCAGATTGTACAATTGCTCCCCGAAGTACATTCTCCAAGTCAGGTACCTATTTTAAAGCAAAATTTTAGCATAACAATTTACATTATGATTAATGAAAGCAAGATCATGGTATGTATAAAAAAGATAGTCAAAAAGGTGGCTGTACATGTCACCTCCCCACTCATGGGCTGGCCCACTCCCCAAATTTGAGAACCGAGCTCTGCCCTGGCTGACACACATTAAGTTCCTTCTCACCATGCTCTTCCTTTATCCCTTCATCCAGATAATTTTTACTTTTCACGTATCAGATTATCCGTGTCTAATTTCCCTATTGTAGTTGCTCATCATGTCCCTTATTTGATGATATGTCAATTTACTCATGGAATCATATTTGTTTCTATGAATATTTGACAAATGTCAGTTTTCCCCCGCTAGACTATAAGTTCCACAAGTTAGAAAATATGTTGGTTTTAGTTCAACAATGTATACCCAGAGTGGAGTACTGTACCTATTATATTGTAGACTCTTAATAAAATGCCTGTTGAATGAATCATTGAGAAACCCAGGGCTGAAACCAAAAGAATGAAAAAGTTGATATGAAAGTAAAAGAAAGAGCTGAGGGAAAAGCACATAGTCACAGTGGCATGAACATGGATGACAAGTTTAGGGAAGAACAGGTAGTTAGTGTGCTGCAAAGCACTATTCTGGTTGCTAAGAGAAATATAAAGAAGTGTAAATTGTGGTCCCTTCCCTTAAGATTTATGCAAAAGAAATAATAATCAACTAACAATAAAAGGCAGGAAAAAATGTGGGACCAACAAATGATATGTCATACTATTTCACTGTCAAGAAAAACACAGACTAGAAAAAATCAGGGACAATAATAATTTTTGAGAATTTTATGTGTGCCAGGGACTGTGTTAAGCACCTGACATACATTATCTTATGTAATCCTTATAATAACCCATGAGCAAAGTATTACTATCCTGATTTTAAAGATGAGGCTCAAAGAGTTTAAACATGCCTAAGTAACAAAACTTACATGTGTAACATCAGAATTTGAAACTTAGTCTTTCCAAATTCAAACCGGTATACTAACATCCATGTTTTACAGATGCGTGTTCAGTTGGACTCTAACGAATGGGATTAATTAGAAAGGCTAAGGGAAGGTTTGGAAGACAATCAAGGAGAGAGTATAGGTGAACAAACCATAGAAAAAAGTCAAGGTATGATGAATGAATAGCTCAGGCGAGCCATAGCTAAGGGATCCCTGTAGTAGTAGAACCCAAGGTGAAGTTGGGGATAAAATTTGGGTCAGACTGAGGATAGCCAACTGACAACAGGAAAAAAAAAGATATATTTTGCCTTTGTCTTATAAGCAACTGGAAGTTACTATAGGCACCTGAGTTGGCAAATGACAAAATGAAAATGGTAGTTTAGTTGGATTGGAGTTGGAAAAGAAAAGAAAGAAATTCTCACAGGAAAATTCAGCATACTTGAGTTCAAAGAATGTTAGAACTGAATAGAATATAGATTACTTAATACCACACCTCATTTACAGATAAAGAAACTGTAGCCCAGAAATTTAAGTGATTCCCCAAAGTTGGTAGAATTGCTAGAACTACAGCTTGGTTTTCTGACTGTTCTTTTCATTATCACACAGATATAGAAACAAAGAAAAAATGGAAGACAACTAGAGAGAGAGACCAGAATCAAAGAAAACTCCCAGGTTTTAGGCCAGAATAACTGGCCTAAAATATAATAATGACATCATTGTCAGATAAAAAGTATTCAAGTAATAATTCTTGTGGCAGACAGACTCTAAGAGGGTCCACAGTGATCTCCACCTCCTGTTATTCATACCCTTGTGTAATCCTCTTTCCTTGAATGTGGGCTGGTCTATCAACTTCGTTTTTACCAATAGAATACAGTAGCATTTCTATGATTCGATTACAAGAGATTATAACTCTTAACTTGCTAGCAGAATTCTCCCTTGCTTGCTCTGAGGAAGCAAACTGCCACATTGTCAGACACACTATGGAGAGGGCCACATGGCAAGGAATTAAAAGTGAACTTTGGTTGATAGCTAAAGAATTGTGAGGTCCTCACTTCAACGGCCTCAAGTACCTGAATCCTGCCCACACCCTGTGAGTTCAGAAGCAAATCCTTCCCCACTCGAATGTTCAGATGAGACCCCAGCCCTGGCCAATGACTTTATTGCAGCCATTGTGAGAGACCTGGAAGACTGGAACCCAGCTAAGTGGTACCCAAATTTCTGATCCACAAAAGTAGTGATATAATAAATGTGTGCTGTTTTAAGCCACTAAGTTTGTGATAACTTATTATGCAGCAGTAAACAATTAATACAATACCATTTGAGAGAAAAGGCTAAATTCCGTTTGAGGTGATGGAGGAATCACTTGTAGTTTCTGTAGCACACCAGGGATGGAATCAATGTTTTTGAGGACAATAAATTGGTGGGCAGTAAAAAAAAAACAGAGAGAAAATATAAAATCTTCAACCAAGACATATGGCAGTGAAAAAATAAAAATGAAATACATTCTGGAAATGAAAAGAAAAGACTTTAAAAGAAGTTTGGGTAACAAAAATAGGATGTTATTTGGAAATAGGGTTTCTTTAAAGAAACAAAAATTTGTATAAACACAAACTAAACATTGGTGTTAAGGGGGGAAGAAAGAGAAAAAGTGATTTAAACCATTATGCTATGCACAAACTTGGAAATCTCAGTAAAAATTCAGCAGCTCTTCAATTTTTGCTCTCAGTGCCTGTCTTTCACTTACAGCACCATTTAATCAATAAATAGCACAACTCCAATGGTCAAAATATACTTTTAGAATAATAATCCATGAATGCATTATTATTTTAAAATGTTAACATCACCAATTTGGAATAATATAACTAGAAACTTTCAAAACATTTTCAAAGGCACTCTTTCATTTTACCTTCAATTTTT
>JAQIFY010005452.1:0-11023 GCA_028533085.1 Varecia variegata | reverse complement strand
GGTTCTCCTCCTTCCCCTTCCCCTGGCACCAGCCTCACCCCTTTTCCTTTTGTGAGAGAGCCAGGGCTGAATGGGGCTCCCCCCGCCCCCCTCGCTGAGCTGCAGCTGGGCCAGTGTTGTTCTGGGCAGGATGTGGGGGCGGGTGGGGGGGCGCAGGCCCCCTCCTCCCTGGGGGAGAACAATGAGGCCGCTCAGGGTGGTGGGGTGGAGGGAGTGGGTGGGGTGGGGGGCATGGAGCGACATCAGAGCCGCCGAGGCGCGGCCCCCGGAGGGACAGCTGAGTGATGAGGCCTGAGTCACATGCCCCGTGTGCTCCTTGAACTCCCGCTCCCGTTCCTGTCGAGACACATCCAGAAATGCGCAGGGTAAATATTTAGAGGTAATCGTTTTTGCTGAGGATGAGCGGGCCTGGGACTTGGGGGAGGAGCCCGGTGAGACCCGGGTTCTGCAGCCTGGGCTTCCGGCCCGATTTCCCCTGGTCTTCACGATTCGGCCCCAACCCGAGGCCAGAGGAGCCTGAAAGCAGCCTGGGGACAAACCCTGGCTTGAAACCGTCAGGAGCTGTCTTTGTTGTGTCCCTCACCTGCCACAAAGGCCGTGCGCGCCAGCCCTGAGCAGCCCAGAGAGGGCCCTTCGCTTGCCACGTGCGACCAGGGAGAAGCAGCCCCGAGTTCGTGCCAGTTCCTTGGCTCTGCCCCGCACGGAATGGCTTCCCTCCTTGGAGGCCATGGAGTGCGGAGGCCGGGCTTTATCAAAGATAAAACGTTTGAGACTAAACGGTCTTTTTATAGCTGGGAACCGGGCTCCTGAGCACATGCTTTCCCCGCCGTTCCCAGCCCGCCCCCCTGAGCACACGCAGAAAGCGCACGGGACCCTTGGGGGAAACGGAGACGCTGAGGTTTGGGGGCAAAAGTGCATTTCTAGGGAGGAAGCTGCCGGAAGGCCTGGGGTGGTGCCCAGCAATGTGGGGGTCTGGTCTGGGCCCACCTCTGCCCATGCCCCGGAGAAGCAGCTGTTAGGAGTGTGACACAGGATGGAACCCAATGTGTCAGGCATGCACACGCACAGTCACACATGCCGCTCACCTGAGCACAAACTGGGAAGAAAATGCTAACCTGGGGCGAGACCCACACACCAAGGTACCAGCCCCTCCCCACCCGCCCCCAGGATGCTGAGGGAAAGGTAGAAGGGAGAAAGCAAATATTTATTCCGTATGCACTATTTATTAGGCAGCCTGGAACATTAGCTCACTTAATTCTTACAAGGACTCTACTAGTTGGGTGTTATTCATTCCATTTTTATAGATGAGGAAACCAAGGGTCATAGTGGTTAAGAGCCCGAGCTCTGATAGGTAACCCTGGAGGAGAGATTTGACTCCACAGCTCAGTGCTCTTTTCTGTTTTGTTTTCTTGAATGTAAAATGGAGATTAACAAGGAAAACTAATCTGGGGCTGTGAGAATGAAGGAGGGTTATTTGGATGCAGGTTAGCCAGGGTCTGACACAGAGCGGCCTCCAGGAAACGTCAGGGTAATTATTGTGATTGTTTTGTGCACGGGGCATCTTAGAGGACAGGGACGCTGAGACTACCCGCAGGGTCTCTCAGGTAACACGGGAGGCTTAGGAAGATCTGGGCTGTGTATCCGCAGAGAGTCTCCACATCCCAGCACTCAGGAGTGAAGGCATCTTCTGGGATGTGCCAAGCTGTCGCGTCCTCCAGCTGGAGAAAGGGAGAAGGAGACGCAGGGAGGGGAGCAAACAGGAAGGAGCCTGGCAGAGACCTCGGCGGGCAGCGAAAGGCCACCCCCTCTGCGACTGAATAAAAGGATGACCCCTGGCCCCTCCAGTGGCCGGCCCAGGGACGATCACACTAGTGCATGAACATGTATGAGCTTGCGCCACAGACTGGAGTGGCAGTGATCTCTGGGCCTCAGTTTCCCCACTGGTAAAAAGAGTGGATGAGGTATTATGTGTATTCAGCGACCCCTCCCTGCCTCCTCTGAGAGTCGATGAATTTGTCAGTAGCTCCTCCCTTCACAGGGTCTCCAGTTTCCGTCACAGTCCCACGCACAGCCAGCCCCAGGGGAGACCCGCAAGGGAAGGGTGGAAGGCAGATGGGAAAATGGGAGACCGCGTAGACATAACACGCAAATGGCCCCAGGAGGCCCGACTCCCAGCTCAGTCCTCACTCGCAGAGAACTCGCAGCTGTGGAGTTGGGATGGCAAGGTGGGGTCCTGTGGGGGCTGGGACAGTGCAGGGTGGCGCAGACGGGCAGCTCACAGCCCTTCCCTGTTTTCTCTCCACGCAGAGACCTCAGCATGAACAACCTCACGGAGCTTCAGCCCGGCCTCTTCCACCACCTGCGCTTCCTGGAGGAGCTGTGAGTAGATGCTGGAGGGCTGGGAGGTGAAGTTTTCGCTACCTCTAACAGCTGTAGCACCCAGGGCTCCCTGGGAGGTGGGGTGGGGAGAAAAAAAGGAGCTCAGGAAGCTCAGGCTGTTCTTGATAGCAGGTGTTTTTCAGCTGCTACCTGCCCAGGTGTGAATCCCAGGGTAGCAGCGCTGGCCACGGCATAGAAGTCTAACATCGAGCCTTCATTCCTCCTTGAAGCCAGCTGCTGTTTGCAGCTTTCCCTCCTAATGTGAATAGTCACACTGTCCCTGCGATGACCTGCTCTCATCCCCTGCGTCCAGCTGCCAGCCCCTCCCCCAGTCCTGGTGGCTCTGAGATGTCTCTCATCTCCACCCTTTGTTCTCTGTTCCCACTGCTACTGCCCTAGGCTTCCTCCGCATCTGGGGGTTGAACCAGCCTCCTAACTGACAGACCTCCTACCTCTGTCCTAAATTACTCTGCATACCTTCAGGGAGCATCTCACTCGCTCAAGAGCCTTCTGTGGCCCCGCCACCCTGAAGGATCCACCCCTTAGAGCTTCCCTTACAAGGCCCGCTTCCTCCGCAAGGTCCTCCCTGGTTAATCCCTGCCCGCAGTCACGCTCGAGCTGCGGTCCTTAAGCCTGGCCTTAAATGCTAGTGGTGCTCGTGAATAAATCATCTCCTGGGCTAAGTGCCTGGCTCGCCTGCTCTGGGAAGCCAGGTCACTCTGTCCCCATCCTTACTTTCAACACCTTCCGGCCCTGTTTATTCTTATTTTCACACGGAATAGACGCTTGGGGTTCTAAAAAGTTGTGCTTGACCTGCATAAACTGAGCTCTTGGACCTGAAAACAGTCACAATTACACCTTGACCCTGGCTCCATGGCACCCCCAACAGACCCTCTCATCTCAACCCTGGACAGTGCTCCTCAAGGGTGCAGTGGACCTGCCCCTGCTGGAGTTGTGCCCCCAGGGCCCCGGCTGGGTTCTCCAGACCAAGCGCTTGCTGAGCCCCGCTCCGTGGGCGGAAGGCAAGCTCAAGGTGCTCTGGGGGGAAGCAAGATAAAACACCTGCCGCTGCCTGCAGGGAGCTCGCAGGTGCGGCTGGAGAGCTGTTGTCGGCAGGGCGGTGGGGCGGCTGTTGGCGTGGGCAGCCAGCAGGGAGAGGTCAGCGTGGGCCTGGCCAGCGGGCAGGGAAGCCTTCCTGGAGGAGGAATGTTAAGCCAGTTTTCAAAGGACGTGGACAGAGTAAGAGGCAGTGGAGTAGCCTTCCAGGTGGAGGTGACACAGGTAGGTGGGAACGCAAAGCAAGAAAGGCCAAGGAGCTTGGGCAGGTGAGCTGTGGGATACACCCTGAGAACTTAAGGCTCACTTTCCGTCTTCCACTCCCCGAGAGGGTGGACCTGTCGTAGCAGCCCCACCTAAAGGACCCTTCTCCTCTGGCTAATGCCCACCTACAGAATCCAAGCTAGGAGACCGCTAATGTCACGATGCCTTTCCATACCGTTTTGTTTTTTTAATAACAAACATCAAATAAAGAGACTTTTATTATAATTACATTAAAACGTAGCTTCTGAGGTATGTCAGCACAATGTCTACATCTGCAGGACTCTCAGTAGCAGTCAGTACACATCGCAGTGGCCCCGGGGACCTTGGAGATCAGCAGTGTCTTCTGAATCATCCACAATTAACCTCTGCGCAGTCAGGTGTCAGCATTAAGTAAATTGCGTTTCATTGACTCCTTTTAGAATTGGTGATCACCCCATGGCAAACATGGAAACGCTTAATTAGACCAGAATGTTGGACTAATCCCATCACCCCATTTCCTAACCCTCCTGGATTAGTGGGGGTTAGCTGTGTGGCTCAGGGCCTGGGGACACAGGCACGCCCCCTATACTCACCCCTCCACTGGTGACAGCGTACCGTGCAGCCCAGCAGTCAGGGGCAGGCTGTGGGTGTCTGGGTTAGCTCGGGAGAGGAAGTGGCCCTGGGGAGGGCCGTGAGCCTGGAGTCGGTAGAGTTGGGTAGGAACACCGTGCTCTACCGCTGCCCGGCTCTGTGGCCCCTAGGGCAAGTGAGTGACTTCTCCCAGCCTTCATTTCCTCTTCTGAAATTTGGGAATGATAATAGCACCTTACAGGGTTATTGTGGGAACTGAGGTGATGCGTGTAGGGTATTGAACACATTGTGCATCTCAGTAAATGGCAGTAACAACTACCATCCTCCCCACCCATATCCCAAGGCGCTGACGGAGGTCAGCCTCTCCTTGGGTGACCTGCCGACTTCACCGGCCCTTGTCTCTGCTTTCCAGGCGTCTCTCTGGGAACCACCTCTCACACATCCCGGGACAAGCGTTCTCTGGTCTCTACAGCCTGAAAATCCTGTAAGTATAAGATTTTACTGCCTCATTTGACACAGAGCGGCGACATTGGGAATTGTGAGCAAATCAAAGTTTTGTAACCTGAGTCTTGGTTTACGACTGACTTGCTTATGTCCTTATCTTCAGTGTTAATTTCAATTGTTATTTCCATTTCTTTGCTTTCCTTGTCAGCAACCATCTGCATGATTTGTAGACAAACATTTAATTGTACCTGTGCATATGGCAGCCCTGTAGGGAAGGGAAGCATCCTTTTTCTTTCCTGTAATGTGTGCAGTGACTGTCAGATAGGTCTCTGTGGGGCTGAGCTCCGTTACAGACCCACAGGGCTCTCCCCAAGACCCCTGGTCCAGGAGAGGGACAGGGCTGTTTCTGGAGAGGAGGGATCCAGATGGGTTTTCTTCGGCCGTTCTTCCTCTCCAGGCCCAACCCTAGTCTCTGTGGCTGCAGCACCGGATTTCCATTCTCACTGTAAACAAATCTACCTCTCCAGTCTTCAAGCCGCTTCCTCCCAGCCCCTCTAACCTTCCCTCTGAAGCAAAAGGAAAGTGAGAGCTGGAGAGGACCTTCTCTTATTTTACCAAACTTCCGCTTGCCCTTGAACTGATGGCCCATTTCAGAGAAGGGAAGGCTGAGGCACTGTCCTATCCCAATCCGTGACTCCCCTTGTCCCAGCTAAGCCTGGCTTCCCCAAGGCCTCCTCACCTTCTGAGGATGAGTGAGGGCAAAAGGAGCTGGGGAAACGAGGATGCACAGGTAGGAGAAGTCCCAGGCTGCATCACCACAGGGTCTGTTTAGGGAAGAAAATGAGGATCTTGGTGGCTGATCCTGGAGGAATAGAACGAGCACTTGGGGCTTCCCTAAGCTGGTGAGCCGTTCCCAGCTCTTAGTCCCTCAGCCCTGACTTGACTTGCAGGTCTTCCTTGTACAGTTGAGCAGGTTGTTTACTACCCCAGAGCATCTGGTTAGGAGAGTGAGAAGGGGCTAAGACCTACCCAGGAAATGATACCTTTTAAAAATTTGCTCAGAGTTGCTATGGGCCACTGGCGGTCCTGCCCTGTGGCCTGTGAGCTTCAGGCTTCCAGCCAGCCACCAGCCCGCACCCAAGCACTCTGCCCTTTTGCCATGTGGTTGGTCTCTGGCACCTCTGGCCCTCGGCCTCGCTCCGTCGCACTCCCAGGGCTCGCCGGTCTCTGGCCTTCCTCACTCTCTGCTCTGCCCTTGGGTGTCTCTCGTCTCTGTCCCCAGCTTCAGCCTCCTTGTCTCCCCCTCCTTTTCCGTGTGTGTCTCAGGCCTTGCTCTCCCTCTCTCTGCCCCTCTGTCCCCCTGTCCCCTGCCTCTCAGTTCTCCTTCCTGCCTCCTCTCTCCGCCGGGCTCCCCATAAACACTGCTGCCCTGGGGGGCAGGGGAGGTTTCTGAGCCAGACGCGGTGCAGGCGGCCTGTTTGGTGGCGTGTCTGTGCCCAGTGGCAGGCTCAGACCTGCAGCCCAGATTAGAGAGCAGGGCTCTGTTTGCTGGGCCTTCAGAAGATGTGAGACTCACGTCCCATTCCTAAGTCTCCGGCTTAGAGATGAGCCTGCTCTTTCTTCTTTGCCCGCATTAGGCAATAAATCAAAGCCCTGGAGAAACCGCAGGCCTCCCGCCTCCCTTCTGCACACAGCGCCCGTGGCTCAGTGGGCAGGGCGGTCGGGGGAGGCTGCGGCGGGAGCCAGCTCGGCCACACCGTCCGCTCACCACCCTGCCACTGAGCCCCCTGTGGCCCCGTCCTCCAAGACCACTCGGTCCCCAAGGCCTTGCTGTAGGCCCTTTGCCTGCAGAGCCTCTCTGCTTGGGGGATGGGCTGGGCGTCCTGGGGAGCTCTCCTCTCACGCGCTTCAAAGCAGAAGATTCCACCTGCATCCTGGGCACGGTCCCTACGTCGCAGGGACCTCCCATTGCTTGTTTGTCAGACCCAAAGAAAAACAGAGCCGTGTAGTCCACTGTCAGCTTAATCACCTCTTTTTGTACCAGGAGAAGGTCGTCTTAGCTGCTCCCCGAGTCTTCTGTGTGTCCGGGACTCTTATCTGAGCTGCATCTTCCTTTCTCTGAGGCCTGGCTCTCCCTGTGGGACACTCTGCCTCCTCCTTCCCTCCTCGAGGCAAAGAATTAAATAAAGGGGATTCCCTTCTGATCCCTTCCTAAATCGCCAGGGCAGCAGCCCTCCCTCGTGTCCTTCCCACCCTCCCACGCCTGACCGGGGGCATTGCTCTTACGCGCTCTTCTTCCGCTGCAGCGGGTTTTCCAAGTCTCCAACCCTGCAGGCTCTGGCCAGGCTCCCAGCCAGAGAGGCAGCCCCTGCAGGGAACCTCCAGCCCCTGCCGGCGTCTGTCCTGCGGAGTGGTGAAGGCCCAGGTGCCAGACTCACATCCTGGCCCGCTGGAGCTGAAAGGGAATGTCCTAAGGGGATGTCCTAAGGGAAGCCACTGTCCCTGCTGGCTCAGGCATGTGAGAATAAGGAGCGATGGCCAGGAACTGAGACCAGGAACAGCAAGGGAAAGGGGTCAGGGCCAAGACCGCCTGCCACGCTGACCTCCAGCTGGGTGGGTGTCGATTCTGTAAAAGAAAGGGGTCTCTGATGACCGACCGTGTGGCATGGGGGGTTGTCTGGGGAGACACTGAGTTCCCCGACACTGGGAGGAAAATTAAGTGCCCTGTGAAAATGCTACAGCATCTATGCTGGGGAGAGGGACAATCAGAAGCCTTAAAGATCTTTCTAGATCTCTCTGGGATTTGACAGAGGAAAGGGTGGGGGATCTTAGGAGGTGATGCCGGTGGAGAGGCACTGAGGTGCTCCTTGGAGCCGGGACACACGTAGCCTCCCGGGCCCGAGAAGAGGCGCGAGCAGCCGCACCTGCTGCTTCCTCGACGCCGTTTCTCCTGCATCCTGCTCTGAGCACCCTGCGGCGTCTGCGTGGGAGTCAAGGCAGCCCCCAGAGATCAGACGTTGCGAAGTGCCCGCCTTTAGATGACAGAAGTCAGGGTGGCGGGGAGGGTAGGAGCACCAGGCGGGGCAGAGCCGGGAACATCCTGGACCACCGGATGTTACAACTGGGTGCGGTTTTTGCATCTTGTGGCAGCCTCTTCCTTCGAAAGATGCGGGACTCGAGGTCCAGAGAGGTGAAGTGACTGACTTAATTCATCTAGTAAGGAAAGCTGAGACCGGATATTAAAAATAATAATCAATAGCATCAGCAAATGTGCTGTTGAGTTCTTCCCATGTGTAGGCGCTGCTGTGAGTGCTTTGCAGGGGCTACTTTATTCGATACGCATAATCAGCACGTGAGGTCAGTACCACTGTCCCCAGTTTACAGATGAGGAAACTGAGGCCCATGGGGCTGCAGTAGCTTGCACGCCATCACACAGCGGGAAACGGGGAGGGCTAGGATGTGGATCCCGGGCTGTCTGACTTCAGAGCCTGCGTGTGTGGCCACTACCCTTCGAGGATGCCTGAGAGACCTCGGTTTAGAGTCCAGCCCTGAAGCGAACCCTGTAATTGGAAGGTCCCTCTGTGTGGAGGCTGGATCGGAGGGGCCAGTGGAGGCCAGGAGGCTTGAGGAGCACAGAGCCCGCACGGAAAGGGGCCAGCCCTCCGCTGCTCAGAGCCTGGGCTCCGCCCCTCCCCGCAGTCCCCTCCCCACCCGTCTCAGGGGTCCCCAAAGTCTGTCTGCGTTCTTCTCCCCTCCTCAGCTTTGCCTCCACGAGGGGCTCCTCTCAGACTGTCCCCCACAGTGAGCGCAGCGTTCTTTCGTTCTTGTGGTGCTGTGTTTGGGATTCTCGTGTACCCACATGAGGACTTTAAGAGACAACAGGTGTGGCTCTGACAGGACAGTCATGTAGGTGGCATCAACGACTACTCAGGCTCATCGTCTGACCCTCAGTGCTCTTCTGGCCCTGACTATACCCCACCATTGCGACAGGTGCTGTGTGGGGAAGCGGTTAAGTGTCCAGACTCTGGATCTAAACTGTCTGGGTTCAAAACCCAGCTCTGTCACTTATCAGTTGTGGGACTTTGAAATGAGGGTGATAATAATAGTCCCTGTCTGCTGGAGTCGTGGCGAGGACACATTTGAGCTCTTAGATGTAACATTTGAGCTCTTAGATGTAATGTCCTAAGACCAGGGCCTGGCACCTTAGCTGTCGCTATTATTGAACTTAAAGGTCAGGAGATGAGCCCCTTTTCCAGAAGTGTGGTGTCACCTGGGTGAGCCCCTTTTCCAGAAGTGTGGTGTCACCTGGGTGATCTTGGGCAAGATGCCCGTCCTGTTTGAGCCTACTCGGTAAAGGAGGACTGTGACCCCAGACGGCGGGGAGGGAGGGCTGGCTCACTGTGCCTGGGGCAGTCGCAGCTTCCTTCCTTCCTGCTTCCCCAGCTAGTCTCTGAGCTCCTCGCCCCCCTCCTCCTCCTCCTCCTCCCCCTCCTCCTCCTCCTTCTCCTCCTCCTCCTCCTCCTCCTCCTCCTCCTCCTCCTCCTCCTCCTCGCTTCTGGGTCTGGAGGCCTGGGGGTGAAGAGCGGTTCAGGTGGCAACTGCTGCCCAAGGGCGTCCCCCCCATGTCTTTCCCCACTTCCTCCCTTGGGACCAGTCACACAAGGCCATTGCTCAGGGCCCTGTGCCTCAGGGGACTCCCTGCGCTTTGCAGTGCCTTCTTCACATTTTTCTAAGGCAGCAGCGCTACCCGGAGAGGCACCCTGACCCCTACCTCTCCCCTCCTGTGTGTCCTCTGACCTCTAGCCGCACAGGGGTGTCCAGGTGTCCCAAGGGCTCCAGGACTCCTGCTGTGGGGTTGCCCTGGGCTGCTGCGGCTTGGGCGGGTTCCAGGAGGGCAGCCAGGTGGGTGGGTCATTCCCCCGGCTGGTGTGTCACTTCTTTGTGGGGTGTGTGGAATGGGGCAGCAGAATGGTGCTGATGCACCGACCTTGGGTGCTTCGAATTGTTTTTATAGACAAAGACTCCAAAAAACCGTATCTACCCTAGGGGCGGCCTCACTCCCATCCGTATCCTCCCCCTCCACAAAGAAACCTATAGCCACTCAGTCGAGTAGACAGGGAAACTGAGGCCTGGGGGGAAAGCCTACATTTCCTGGTATCCCTCCTGACCAAACTTCAGCAGAACCCCAAGTATCCTGACACGTGGCTCTCACTGCCCCCCCCCCACATCTTCTCTCCTTCCTGCCTCATCCTGGGCGCCCTCTGAGACGCCCTCCGCCCCGTGTGCACCCACCACGGTCCACGGCCTCTGAGTCCCCACCAGCAAGGCGGAGGCGGGACCAGGACTCCCTCCGGAGCAAGAGGGAGGGTCCGGCCTGGGCAGGGGGTTGGGGGGGAGCCCGCCCCTGCAGCCCCACGTGCCACGTGGGTGCTCAAAGCCCTTTCTCTCCCTCGCAGGATGCTGCAGAACAACCGGCTGGGAGGAGTCCCCGCAGAGGCGCTGTGGGAGCTGCCAAGCCTGCAGTCGCTGTGAGTCACGAGAGGGCCGGTCTCAGGAGTCACGGGCTTCCTGGGGCCTGAGTCACGGCCCGGGGCCCTGCCTCGGCTTCCCCGCCACTCCACGTTCCAGACAGCCTGCCGCTCCTGGCTTTGGTTTCTCCAGGGTTTTTGTTGTCGTCAGTGTGTGTATGTGCACACTCGTGTGTGTATTTGGGGAAGGATGGCCCCGAGGCCCCACTGCGGGACTGTGGGAATGGGACCTCCCTAGGTGGGGCCACCAGGGCAGCTGTCCTGGGGCGACTGGCGTTCTGCCACTGGAGCCTGGGGTTGGGGGTGGAGGCTGCCGCCCCGAAGAAGCATCAGGAAGAGGCTGTCTCCCCCACCTAGCCTGCTCTTCCCCTGGGGCTTTGTTGAGGGAGGGAAGGAGGCTCGGCCCAGACACTCATTTCCCTACCGGGGTGGGACAGCGGCGGGGGAGTCAGGGCCACCCGGGACAGATCCGTCCCTCCAGGGGCCCTGTAGTTCCCTTCTTGCCCAGCAGGGGCATCGTGACGCGAGACCAAGCCCGAGGGCTGGAGCAGCAGCAGGTGCTCTGCGGTGATGTAACGCAGCCCCCCGCGTTCCCGCGGGCCAGGTGCTGAGTTACACTCACGCGGTGCACAGCACAGGGCCTGGAACACAGTAGGTGCCTCATGCGTGCCTGATAGACACAACTGCATTTTCAGGTTTATCTACATTTGCTGAGAGAGTGAACAGATATTTTGGGAGAAGTCAAAGTTAGGGGATGGTACTGAGGCATGGCATTTAGCTAG
>JAQIFY010005451.1:0-11023 GCA_028533085.1 Varecia variegata | reverse complement strand
AAAAAAAAAAGAAAAAGAAATAAGATGAGAAGCATGAAGACCACCCAGGAAGCTACTGCAAGATCCAGGCAGAACTTGATGAGAGCTAAACCCAGGGCAGTGGCATTAAGAACAGAGAGGAGCTAATGATTTAGTGATAACAAGAAAATGGAAGAGAGGTGACTTAATGATAGAGATGATGCCAAAAGGGAAGATTCTAGTCTCTAGTATGTCTTCCAGGTTTCTGACTTGGGTGCCTGGCTGGAGAAGAGGAGCCATGTACCATGTTACCCACTCCCAGCAAGAGGGACCTGGCAAAGGGGACCAGTTTAGGGTAGGTTTGCCAGATAAAATACAGGACCTCCTAGTTATATCTGAATTTCAGATGGACAACAAATAAAATTTTAGTATACAATATGTGGGACATACACTAAAGAAAGGTCACACAGTTGAGGTGGCTTGTAGTTAATGAGATAACTGAGGAGAGGGAAAGGTAGACTAGCTTTGAGCTGAGAGATTATTTTTTCATAAGAACTAGAAACAGCAAACAGTCAACAAAAGATCTTGCTCTTAAGCACTTATAGTGATATCTTTGCTTACTGTACCATATATATGTTAAGTTTTTCTATTTCAATTTGATACTGGGTAATTTACTTCATGTTGCCATAGTGAAATATTCAACTTGGGCTTGAGAAACAGTACTGTGGAAGTGAGGAAAAAATAGAATCTAACTGACAGCATATTTATGTACCAATTTGTTTTCCAAGATATTCTGGTCATATTTAGACCTAGGAAATCATGATTTCCTAAAAATGTACTGAATTGGATTGATGTTCTTTACTATACATTTAATTCTAAAAATGTTAATGCTCATGGTTCATTCGATCTTTTTCTCATTAAAGTGACATTTTTCTTCTCAGCAATTCTGACTTAAGTATGGACTGAGGAAATGAATTTTTATAGCAGCAGGAGGAAGTTGCTAGGCTGACAAAAAAGCCTTTTTTTCTCACAATGTGTTCTGCTCTTCTAGAAAAATACTACCTAGTTATTGTTACTAAAATATCTCCAAGTGAACAGTGATAGAAGAGTAGATAGGATGATACATTTTTTATGTTAAAACATATAAATGTAGAGGAGAATGGGAGAATTAATCAATGAAAAACTACTGATTGGCATCTGTAAGGCTAACAGAAGCCACATGTTGCAAGAATGGTCCTCAGAATCAAGAGATTTCTGTAGGCTAGGTTGCCAAGGAGAGGCATACAAAGTGGGATCCTGGAGCTGGATTTTAGAGAATGGGTAAGATTTATCTATGTCATCTAGAGAGTAAGAAGGACATACCATGAGGAAAAACAGCTTGGAAAATGCATGGAGGCAGGACTTCACCACAGTCTATGTAGGGTATGTTCAGATTACTAACCTTCCTGAAGCAGGGAAACTGTGTTGGGGAATCAGAGGGAGTCGGTTTTGACAGAGACGTTAACGGAAGGTCTTGAAAGTCATGCAGAGGAGCTATGGCAAAAAGGAACAATCATAACCATTATTTTCCTAAGATTATTCTGGCAGTGATACAAGTTGACGTATTAGACAAAAGATATAGGGAGACCAGGCAGATGAAGCAGCTGTGTGGCTCAATTATGATCAATAGAAGGGCGTCTGCTGATCCATGCCTTCTTAGAACAGTTACTCACTTATCATTGCATGCTGTTCTTTCTATAGGACAGGGGTCAACAAACTATCTATAAAGGGCCAAAGAGTAAACAGTTTAGGCTTTACGAGCCATAGGCAGTTTCTGTTCCAACTACCCAACCCTGTCATTGTAGTAAGAAAGCAGCCATAGACAATACTGTAAACAAATGTTTGGTCTTCCAATAAAATATTACTTATAAAATCATGCAGTGTGGTAGATTTAGACTGTGGTCTGTAATTTGCCTACCTCTGCTCCAGGGTATTAGGTAACTTTAAATTTATGAAGCTTTCAGACAACATGAATGGAAAGTACAAGTCTAATTCTAGTTGCCTATTTTCCTTGTTATTCAGTCAGACAAACTCCTTTTTCTATGAATATACAAGGGAAGGGGAAATAAATTCTTTCTTGGATTTATCTTCTCTGGAGTGGAATTACTGCCATTATTATTACTAATATATTGTTCTCTAATCATCTGTCTCATTATCCATATTCCTGTGATTGAGGCAATAAATGGATAAATGATCTTCACAGAATTTATGAATAATAGAGGTGGGGAGAGCTTGGCATGTATGATGGAAATCATCCAAGTCTACTGTAGGATGTTAGGGCAATACAAAAATAGAACCACATGCATTGTTGTGATACCAAGCAAATTTCTAAAGGTGTCTGTCAAATGCAAGGATATTTTGGTTAAGGGTCAGTTGTTCACTTTCAGCAATTCCCAGCCCAAGTAACAAGCAAGTAGAGGATACAGAGGTAAGTTAGAAGAGGTAGGATTAGGTGAGAAAAAGGAGAGAGAGAAAAACAAAGAAAGGGAATTGAAAGGCATAAAAGGTAGAGAAACTAGTGGCAGAGAGAGAAGGGCTCTAGTTTCTGGTTTATTCAAGGCTGTGAGTAGATCCATGTGTTTATAAGGAAGGTTTATAAAAGGAAGTTTGAGAGGGATGGATTTGAATGCTATGATTCTAGGACTTTTCTTTCATTCATGTCAGTCTACTAGGTACTTGCCCCAGTCTCTGCATTAGGCCCCGGGTATACAAAGATGGCTGCTGTTACCAAGAAGCATGTAGTCTGATATATGGGGGTAAGCTGAGCCCCAAACCATTATAATATATAGTACGGATAAGGGATTCATCAATTCTACTTCTTAGTTTGCAACCTAGAGAAATTCTAGCATGCATGCATGATAACAATATGCAGCACCTGCAGATTACCTAAAAATTGTCAACAACATCAATGTCCATTAATACAGGAATGGATAAATATACACATACTCCCGTAGACATTATAATGAGTGAAAAAACAAGTTCCATACCATATGAGGAATATAATACCATTTATGTGAAAATAAACCCACACAAAATAATGCATTTTCTGAGTATCTCAGTACATAGACAATGATCTAGAGAAAGATTAACAGGAAATCTACAGCAATTGTTACCTCTCTGGGAAGGGAATTGAGGGTGACGGTTATTTATATTTTTTACAAGGAAAATATATGTATTACTTACGGAATTAAATAATTGAAAACGGTGAAAAGAGCTATATGAAGGCTATGGATAAATATAAGAGGAGTTCTTCAAGGGAAGACTATAAGAACAGAGAGGGCAGTGCTGCCATAGAAGGTTCACAGAACACTGGATCAGACAGACTTGGTTCCAAAGCCTCTGACACTTAAGTATGACCCATGAAAATCCAATGTATCTGAGTCGTAGTTTCTTAATTTGTGGTGGTGAATACTAATATTCATCCCTTGTATGAATAGTGGGGTAACCTATGTCACTTCACCCCATTCCATTTTCTTTATGGCATTTATCGCAATCTGAAGTAAACGTATTCATTTCTTTGTGCTCTTGAGATTTGCCTGTAGCCCAATCCCCTCCCCATCTCATACCTACCCTTTGAGAGTAGAATTCTTGTCTGCCTTCTTTACCAGAGTGTTCTTAGGTCCTAGATCAGCTTTTAGCACACAGAAGTTACCTGGCAATTTCAAGCTGTTGTAGCCTCAGGACCTTTGCACATATTCGTCTATTTGTCTGACAAACACTTCCTCCCTATCTTCCCAGGGCTAGCTCTCACTGTTATTCAGGTCTCAGCACAAAGTGATCTCCACAAAGTGATCTTCCCTGACAACCCTATCTAATATTGCCTTGCACACCATCATTTTCTAACACACGACACTCCTTTATTTTCTTCATAGCACTTATAATTGGAAATAATGTATGGGTTTACTGTTAATAATTTATTATTTTCTTTTATTTTGTTTCCCCAACTAGAATGCAAGTTGCTGTAACAAAAAAGGCTTTATATGTCCTATTTGACAAGTATAGCCCCAATACCTAAAATACTTGGGACAGAATAGATACTCAATAAATACTGAATGAATGAATGGAGGTCTACAAGCAAGTCATATGACTAAAAGGGGAATAACAAAGGACAGTGTGATTGAAGATGAGGGAAAAAGTGAACATAAAATGAGACTAAAAAGATTTAGAATATGCAGGGCTTAGACCATGTTAAATAGTATTTTTCTTTAACTTTGCTGAAAGCTCTGTGTTCATCAACATAGATATATTTTAGAGTCATCATAATGGAGTACATACTCACCACCAATACCCTAGTCAAAGACACCATCATTTGTTAGCTGGACCAATGCAACAGCCTTTAAAATGATCATGATTTGCTGTTTTTTTCTCTTCATTAATGGACATCTAACATGCCTCCGGCCTTAAGTTAGGTGCTAAGGATACAAAAAAAAAAAAAAATCAGACTAGCATTCTTGCCCTCAGGGTTCTTACAGTTGCTTGAAAGATAATGTAACTGTGGCCAATGAAGAAGTTCAGGAAATTATCACCCCAAAATATGATGTTTGGGTATACTGATTACTACAAACCAAAGGCACTAGAGGCAAATGCGGGGGAGGGCTTCTTCTGAACTTCCCTTACCTGCCTAAAGATGGATCTCAATTGTCATAAATCCTCTCCTGGGGAAGATTAACTCTTTGACATCAGCCCAATCATCTGTTCTTCTGAGGGCTACTCCTAGACAACTTTTACTACTTAAGAGACTTTTTATCTGCATAACAAGACAATTTTTATTCACCATACAATTTATCCCTTCAACCTCCCATGACCTGTCACTGCCACCACCACCACAGAAGCCCCAAGACCCTGCTCTTTTCTGTCCCTCAGGATGCTATACGTATTAATTATCTGACCCTTCTTGGAGTCTTATATTTAGTGGGACTCCTGTGC
Source organism: Varecia variegata (assembly GCA_028533085.1). Taxonomy (NCBI): domain Eukaryota; kingdom Metazoa; phylum Chordata; class Mammalia; order Primates; family Lemuridae; genus Varecia; species Varecia variegata. The sequence continues at coordinate 6,100 of JAQIFY010005451.1, read as the reverse complement.
ATTCATACATAATTAAATATGTTTTCTCTCTTGTTAATTTGTTTATATGTCAATTTAATTTTTAGCCCAGCCAAAGAACCTAGCAGGGTAGAGGGAAGCCATTTTTCACTCCCCTACACAAACATAATTATCAGCTATAAGGCCCAATAACAGAAATGCCATATGAGAAACATAAATAATATGTTAATAAATGCAAATATTTTTTGAGTGAGGAGTACCTGTACTCCTTACAGCTTCATGAAAAAGGGAACATTTCAGCTGGATCTTAAAGGCATATCTTAGAGACATTGTGGGTTCAGTTCCAGACCACTACAGTAAAGCAAATATTGTTATAAAGCAAGTTACACAATGTTTTTGGTTTCCCAGTGCATATAAAAGTTATATTTACACTAGACTCCAGTCTATTAAGTATGTAATAGCATTATGTTAAAAATGTACATATCTCAATTTAAAAATATTTTATTGCTAAAAATGCTAACGATCATCTGGGCCTTCAACAAGTCATCATCTTTTTGCTGTTGGAGGGCACTGCCTCCAATGTTCATGGCTGCTGACTGCTCACAGTGGTGGCTGCTGAACGTTGGGGTGGCTGTGACAATATCTTAAAATAAGACAACAATGAACTTTGCTATATTAATTGAGTCTTCCTTTCACAAAATATTTCTCTGCAGCATGTGATGCTGTTTGATAGCATTTTACCCACACTAAAACTTTCAATCCTCTGAAACACTGTCACTGCTTTATCAATTAAGTTTATGTGATATTATAAATCCTTTGTTGTCATTTCAACAATGTTCACAGCATTTTAATCAGCAATAGATTCCATCTCAAGAAACCTCTTTTTCTGCTCATCCATAAGAAGCGACTCCTCACCCATTCAAGTTTGATCATGAGATTACAACAATTCAGTCACATCTTCAGGCTCCACTTCTAACTCTTGTTTACTTGCTATTTCCCCCACATCTGCAGCCTTCTTCCACTGAAGTCTAAAAACCCTTAAAGTCAACAATGAGGGTTAAAATCAACTTCTTCAAAACTCCTGTTAATATTGATATTTTGACCTCCTCCTATGAATCACAAATGTTCTTAATGGCATCTAAAATAGTGAATCCTTTCCAGAAGGTTTCAATTCACTTTGCCCAGATCCATCAGAGGAATGACTATCCATGGCAGGTATAGCATTATGAAATGTATTTCTTAAATACTAAGTCTTAAAAATAGAAATTGCTCCTTGATCCATGAGCTGCAGAACTGATGCTAACAGGCATGAAAACATTAATCTTGTATATCTCCATCAGAGCTCTTTGGTGAACACATGCATTGTCGGGGGTGGGGGGAGGGGATGGGTGTATACCTACAAGAAGAGTGCGATGTGCACTGTCTGGGGAATGGACACGCTTGAAGCTCAGACTCGGGGGAATGGGGGGGCATGGGCAATATATATAACCAGAACTTTTGTACCCCCATAATAAGCTGAAATAAAAAAAAACAAAGAATAATGAACAATTCCCTGAAAAAAAATGAGCAGGAATATTTTGAAAGAATCTTTTTTTTTTCTGAGCAGTAGGTCTTAATAATGAGCTTAAAATATTCAGTAAACCATCCTATAAATAGAAGTGCTGTCATCCAGGCTTTGTTGTCCCATTCACAAAGCACAAGCAGAGTAGATTTAGTATTACTGTTAAAGGCCCTAGGATTTTCAGAATGATAAATGAGCACCAATTTCAACATAAAGCCACCAGCTGCATTATCCCTTAACAAGAGAGTCAGCCTGTCCTTCGAAGCTCTTAAGCCAGGTCTTGACTACTCCTCTCTAGCTATGGAAGTCCTATATGGCATCTTCTTCCAATAGAAGGCTGTTTCATGTACATTGAAATTTGTTTTTCAGTGTAGCCACCTTCATAAATTATCTTAGCTAGGTCTTCTGGATAACTTGCTGCAGCTTTTACATGAGCACTTGCTGCTTCATCTCGCACTTTTGTTATAGAGACACCTTCTTTCCCTAATCCTCATGAACCAACCTCTGCTAGCTTCCAAATTTTCTTCTGCAGATTCCTCACCTCTTTTGCATTCTGAGCTAGGTGATGGTCTAAGGGAATAGGAAAGGGATTGGGTATCACTGGGAGTCCAAGGCCTTGTGGACATTCAGTAGAAGTAAGACAGCAGTAGGTTTGAGAAAATGAAAGGTTTGGATTTCAGTTTGAGAACATGAAAATGGACCATTTCTAAGTAATAATGAGATTTAAGGTGTGGGACTGCTTATACATAACTGAAGTGTAGTAGATATCAAGCTCCTTAAAATTAAAGTTGTAAATTTGACTAGATTAAAACAGTTTTAAAAGACAAGAGGGTTTGTGAATCATCAATTAGGTGAGGAAGAGTTAATGTAACTTCCCAAAGAGCAAATTTTAGTATTTGTACAGTGAAGGAATCGACTTAATTTACTTTGTTCCTATTTTAGGGATCTATCTATAGAACTTTCAAAGACATAATTGTCAGCTATGTCTTACTTTTGCAAAAGGTGGCTCAAAATATTCCTTTAAAATATAATCACATGTAAATTATAGGTCGTACATTAAACTGTACTGCTTTCTTGGAATGTCTAATCTAAGTGATTTGGGGAGGGGTTAATCTACTTCTAATGAGCTATAAGAGTTTAAGCAGATCATTTAATACACATTATCATTGAACCATCAAAGTCACCAGTCATCAGAGAATTATATTTGGTTTAATATTCGATGAAAGTAACATGTTATTTGCTACATGTAAGAATAGCACACATTTTAATTGATAATATTCTACTCCACCTATATAGAATGCAAGCATTTTTTATTCTGTAATATTACCAGTATGACTAAAATGACTGAAGGACCTTTTCTCAAATGACTGACAATTCAGGTGAGTCGTTTATTATTTGGCATTACCAGGGTTTAAAAAAGAAACCCTCAGTCTAACTTTTACAATTATTTTAATTGAACATGACTCAACAGAATGGATTACTCATGCTGTTATTACCCCAAAGTGAAGTTTCTGGCAATATCCAAAAGACTGAGGTGAACGTGGACAAATAGCTACAGTTTTAAAAAACTGGATGAAATCATAAAATATCTACTGAAGGTTTCTCAAGATTTCTTACATATGGTGATGTGACCTACTATAAATTTAAATAATTAAGATCTCTTTGACCTTTGAAGCATTGTAGTGGTCTCTGAAAAAAATGCAAAATTTTAAAAACAGTTTTTCCTGTCTCATCGCATAAAAGAAGCCTTCTTTCAAAATGTATCCAGAGACAGGGCCTTTTAAGGTAGCTGAGGACAGCCAAGGCCACCTAGGTTTCCATCTCCCAGTATTTCCTCCAAAACTACAAAAGAACAAGGAAAAAATAAACCTACACAAAAACCAAGCAAAGAGAAAAAAGGAGAAATAGCAAAAAGGCCTAAGAGGTTGAACTCAGTCTTAAAATACTTTACAAAAAAATGTCTGGATAAATCAGGATTGAGATACCAGGGAAAGGACTAAAAACTAAAGTGCATTCAGAGTACTACTCAGCCATAAAAAAGAATGAAATAGTGTCTTTCGCAAAAACTTGGATGGAACTGGAGACCATTATCCTAAGTGAAGTATCTCAGGAATGGAAAAACAAATACCACATGTTCTCACTTAGAAGTGACAGCTAAAGGAGGGATATAGAAGGCCATAAAGTGGTGTAATGGACATTGAAAACTAAGCATGGGAGGGTGGAAGGGCGGTGAGGGATAAAAATCTACCTATCAGTTACAAGGCACACTATTCTGTATATAGTGACAGTGACGGGCACACTGAAAGCCCTAACTTCAGCATTGTACAATCCATGTGTGTAACAAAAAACACTTGTACCCCTTAAATCTATTGAAATAAAAAAGTACAAGCAATTCAAAGGAACAGTTTTCAAAAGTCATAGCTTCTTGGAGAGAAAAATGGTAAAAAAAAAAAAAAAGGAAAGAGAACCACCCACTGGCAATTAGTAGATGGAGTAGAATGCAAGACAAGAGACCCATAAAAACCAGAGAACACACAACCCCTCCCTACTGCCAAAAATAAGCAAACAAATCTACCAAGGTATCTGGATTTTGCTCCATGGATAGAAGAATGTCTCTGTAAACTAGGAATTCTGTGAAACACCCCAATATCACATAAATGAAAAACAAGAAGATCAGCAGGTCCATATACAGTTTTGACAAAATTAGAAAACTAAATTCAATACATTTCAACTGAGGTAAATGCAACTACAAAAAAAAAAACAATCATGAAGCAATATATATATACACACACACAATGTAAGATAATACTCCAAATAGAATTAGACACAAATGAACATTTGGTAATATAAAAAAATCACCTCAAATCAAAAATACAAAACCTAAACACAGAAAAAGACAAAAGAAAAAAGAAAAAAACGAAAAGAGCTGATTGAACTCAGGAAGGAAGTGAAAGGAAAAGACAAAGTTATTTTAGAAACGAAGAATAAATTACAAGATACTTAAGTGAGGACAGATCTTAGTAAAATTTAATAGGGGGCATTGGAGAATATTAAGGGGCAGGAAAACAATAAAATGGAAATGAGATTAGGAAAGTAAAAAGGGTAACAGACAGTAATGGAAATAGAATACAAATAAAGAAGGAATGAAATTCATATTATTTCAGTTCCTGCAAAACAATAATAGAACAAAACTATTATTTAAAACTATAATCTAAGAAAATTTTCCAGAAATAAATACCTAAGTCTACCTATACATTGAAAATGTACAATCAACTCCAAGACATAGTCTATTACAACTATTATATTTCAAAGACAAAGATAAAATCACCAAGGCCAGGCAAAAAGGTCAAATGACATATAAAGACAAAATAATCAGACTGGTACCAGACATTCAAAAACAATGTATAAAGCAAGGCAAAAATGGAACAATGTTTTTAAAATACCCAATAAAAAAAAGGGAACCAAGGATTTTCTATCCAACAAAGCTGCCCTTCAAGTATCAAGGCTATTTATTAGAACAGCTTTCAATGTAAAACAGCCCAGGGAATTTTGAACCCGTGAGACCTTCTTGAGGAAATCTCCTAGAGCAGCGGTCCCCAACCTTTTTGGCACCAGGGACAGGTTTTCTATAAGACCATTTTTCCACGGAAGAAGGGAGGGAGCAGGGTGGGTGGGCGGAGGGTTGGGGGGAGACAGAGCTCAGGCAGTAATGCCAGTGGTGGGGAGTGGCTGTAAATACAGATGAAGGCTTAGCTGGTTGGCCTGCTGCTCACCTCCTGCTGTGCAGCACCCCCCACTACCACCCACCTTTCATGGAAGACAATTTTTCCACTGACCGGTGGTGGGGGCAGGGGGGAGACAGAAAACAGGAAAAATGGAAATAGATAAATGAAAACAAAAAGAGAGCCAGATGGGCAGGGCGCGGAGGCTCACACCTGTAATCCTAGCACTCTGGGAGGCCAAGGCAGGTGGATTCTGAGCTCAGGAGTTCGAGACCAGCCTGAGCAACAGCGAAGACCCCATCTCTACTAAAAATAGAAAGAAATTATATGGACAACGAAAAATATATACAGAAAAATTTATCCGGCCATGGTGGCGCACGCCTGTGCCTGTAGTCTCAGCTACTCGGGAGGCTGAGTGAGGCAGGAGGATTGCTTGAGCCCAGGAGTTTGAGGTTGCTGTAAGCTAGCCTGATGCCATGGCACTCTAGCCTGCACAATAGAGTGAGGGGAGGGGAGGGGAGAGGAAGGGAGGGGAGAGAAAGCGAGCTAGATATCCTGGTATCAGCAAAATGCAAGTCAGGCCCCAAAGCCAAAAGACATGACAAAAGAACAGTTTTTAATATTAAAGGCCACAATGCTGAATGAGGTTGCAACACTAAATTTTTATTGCCAAATAATAACCTTTATGAAGTTAAAACTACACAAGATGGAAGGAGACAGAAGTGGACAGAGTAAAAATAGGAGGCTTTTAATACTCCACTCTCAACAGGAGACACATCAAGTGTACACAATATAAGGAGAAGGCCTAAACCACATTATCAACAAGGTAGACTTGATTAATATATGTAAAACTCTAAAC
>JAQIFY010005450.1:0-11025 GCA_028533085.1 Varecia variegata | reverse complement strand
AGATAAGTTCCAATGGGCTTCACCCCTTCAGCTTCACATCTTTCAAAAACAGCGGGCTACAGCAAGGAAAAAAAAGTAAAAATATTCTAGTAGCAACAATACTAAAAATTGTGCCCCCCCAAATTGCCTTGCCTTTGCCTGTTATTTTACAAATGAGAAACTGAGGCTCAGGGCATCCTTTGATCAAGCTGGGGCCGCCAGCTGCAGAGCCCAGACAAGAGCACAAGTTAAACATGCCCAGAACTGGATATTTTCCTAGATGGCCTAGTTAACTGCAAAGAGCAGGGTGCACACTGCTGCAGCCTGGAGATGACCATGCTGTTTTTATACGGCTCTTCCTTGTCTCATTCTCAAACTCCGCATCGCTTTGGTGGCTGTGTCAGGCACTTTGCTCGCTGCCAGTGCCGCTCGGTAAGGTTCAACACACTCGTGCTTGGTGCTTACGACACACCAGGCACTGGGACCACAAGACCAGAAACCCAAGCAGTCTCGCGTTCCCTACAGTCGTGGTCCACCTCGTGCAAGTGCTGTGTTTTGCTATGACAGCGAACACTACAGTCACCACACCTGAGACTTTGGTTTTAAGACAGTTTCTGCAGCCAGATTGGAAATGCCTTGAGGAAGGAATTGTGACGATTAATCTATGCCTCTCCACTCTCTTGACCCTGCATTCTTTAGAACCTCCCTTAATGTGTACGAATGGAAAGTAATGCCTATTGGAAAGGAAACTGTAAGATCGTGGCAGTTGTCGCTCAGGAAATATGGGGCTAGACATGAAGTTTTGCCTTGAATGATTAATGAGAGGTGCACCCAGGTGCCTGGCATCCAAGCAGGAAGTTTCTTATCACTGTGAGATCATTTCATTGTTGGCCAAGACTCAAGTCTCTGACACACCAAGGAACAGCCAGGTAAGCTAGTCATACCCATGGCAGCATTTGCCTTGGCCTCAGGTGCCCCTGCCCTCTCCTGGTGACAGATCCCAGAACCTTTCAGACACCTGGCGGGTAGAGAACGCAATGAGGAGGTGATCTGTAGGCCTGTCCCCAGGGTGGGAAGCCACACAGTTCTGTGAGCTGGAACAGCTGCCACAGCCAGGGTCCCCGTCTTCGGTGTGATGAGAACAGCCAGGACGAGTGTGACAGGCCAGGCTGGTGGAGACAGTTCCCCTCACCAGGGCCCGGGGCGGCTGTCTGTGACTCCGCCTCTGCGGAGCATGTGGGTTCTCGTGGCCTTATCTGCCAGATGGCTCCCGGAGGGGATGATTTATTAGGTGCAGAAAGCTCGCTGATAAATTTTACTGCAAGTCCCGGCAGAAGACTGGGGATAGCAACAGCCCAGCACAGGCAGCTCTAATGGAAAGTGCCGTCACCAAAGAGCAAAGCATTATTTATGACTGTCTGTAATGCCGTGCAGGGGAAATTCATCATCGCCTCCCTGCTCTGTGCACACGGGGACAGCAGCACGGGGGGGGGGCAGGAGGGGACACAGGACAGGTGGGGAACAGTTAGAGCTTCTCTGGGAATCTGCCAGTGAAGGGCAAGGCCGTGTTTTCCCCGGGTGACCCAACTCCACTTGTCAAGCACTGACCTACGAGTCCTCTCACCTCCCCTCTTCCCCCCGGCGCTATCCTCAACCCCACCCCCACCTGCCACCAAAACAGACAGGAGAGAGAAAGAATGAGGTTTCCTCGTGCTGTGTACGGAGTGCAGATTCTCACGTCAGCACGGCTGAGGTCCAGACCAAATGACCACCTGGTTGGTCCCCATTGAGCTCAGGACAAGAAAGGGGACATTCTCCCACTTGGCAGCCACTAAAGAAAGCAAGGCAGTGACCCAGCTATGGCCACCGGCAGTCAGGGACAAGGGGCTCACAAGGCTGGAGTCCCCAGTGGGCCCTGCGTCACTTTCCCTGCTGACGCACAGCATGGCCCTGTGGTGGAGTGCCACCCCCAGGTGTCCTGGAGGCCTTTGGTGGATGCCCTGTCCTTGCCCACCCTCCTCTCATCACGTCGCCAGGAGATGTCCCAATCCCTGTATGTCCTTGTCGCATCTGGAGAGTATCACGGACGGCCACCGGCCCTGCACTGGAATTATTTATGTCTGAGTCTGTCTCTAGCACCAAATGAAGTGCTCCTTGAGGGCAGGGTCTGTATCCTATTCATTTTTGTATTCTCTGCAGCAGCAAGCAAAGCTGTTGCGCATAGCAGCCCTGACAAATGCGCGATAATAAAGCTGCACTGACAGACACGACACACTGGGACCGTGGCCCCATGTGTTCGGAGGCATCTGTCACCATGCTGGTGTTCCCAGCAATTCAGAGGCTCTCGTCCCACCCGGGCATCCGTCAGCGCACTATAACAGAAAGTTCTCGGGATTAAGGGTCAGGAGGGGTAGGTTCTAGTGGGCAGCAACCCCAAACATGTTTTGAATACATAACGTGGGTTAAGTCGGATTTCCCCACCAGCACAGGATTAAACTTAGCCAGCTCAGTTTACTCCCGGACATGGGGTTCCGGGGGGTAACTGACTTGCAGGACTTCACGGAAACGTAAATGTGGTGAAAAGCAGATCTGAGCTCTAGGGAGGGAGGGAGCCACTTGTATCTAATGGTTCTTTATGCCAAGAGCCGTGCTAAAGTGCTTTGCATGTGCTCATTTAAGTTTCTTCTCGATAATTCTATGGGGTGGGTTTTATTATTATACCCACAATGTAAATTTGAAAACACAGTGTCAACCACCTCACTAACTGGCTGGGTGTCTTTGCGTTGAGTCATTCTCCCTCTCGGGGCCTCTGTCTCATCTGTGAAGTAAAGAAGTTGAACTAGATGGTGATAAGGTCTCTTCAGCTCCAAATGCCTGTGAGTCACACAGTCGTACTGTCACCGGAGAAGCCAGGGTGCGGGCAGTCCAGCCCATGGGCAGGGTGGGGTGTGAATGGGTGATCAGCATTTCCAAGAGCAATAAGCTATGCAGGAAGGGGGCTGTTTACATTTTTGCTTGAAGATCTGGAATTTTAATTCATCCCAACAAGAACTATCCAAGAATATGGGGCAAGAACCCACTACGACTATCTCCCAAGGAGAAAAGAGTCTAACAGCTTCAGGGCCAGGAAAGAGGCAGGCGGGAGGTCAGGGGGATGGCAGGTGCCACAAGACACTGGTCTGAGCTGTCCACCCTCTGACTATCCTGACCTGGTGAGGACATTGACAAAGGTACCAGTGACAAGGCCCCATCAGTCCCTTTGTCAGCTGTATGATGGATGTCTTCAACAGAGTGATGACATACGAGATCAAGAAAAGAACCTTATCTCTCCTAGTCTGACACATTTGCATGGAAACTGAGGGTCATAGTGGTAAGACGATTTGCTCAGGATAACAGAGTAACTCAGTGGCAGAGCTACCTAGAAACCGACCTCCTGACCACTGATCAGCAGTCTTCCGCACAGCAGATGATCTCTAAGTCCACTGGACACCAGATCGGTCCTTCTCCCTATGCACTTCCCAGAGAAGCATCCAGGCTGCTCCAGGGAAAGCCACATGTGTAAGGATCACACCGGTTGTTTCGGTGGATTTTTTTTAGTAACAATGGTAAAGAAGAACCCGTTAGCACCTTAAAAATATGAATTTGGGGCCTAAGATTAATCCTATTAGAGGTTAAAAAACTTAACTCATACAAAAGTAGACAAATAACAGGCTCAGTGTTTAACTTCACGAATTTCCACCAAGCCAATGAGAACACCAGAATTTAACAGGCCACCATTACTGTACTTAGTAAGAGTCCCTCTCAGTTCCGACTTGAAGTTTGCAGCACTCATGATGGCTCTTGGTTTTGGTTCCAGCAATCTAACAAAGCAGAATGTTCCTGGGAAACAGAAGTTGGAGTGTACGTACATAAGAACGAAGATTTTGGAGTCAGCCTGGGTTTCAAGACTCACATACACATCCTGTGTCACTCAAGGAAAGTTCCTTAAGTTTTCTGAGCCCAAGTTTCCTCTTCCGGAAATAATGATCATTTGTTCATAAGATTATTTTAAGGACTGTATTAGACAATGTGCATATAGTCCTAGCGAAATGCCCAATACAGAATAGGTGTACCATATATGGGATTTATTATCATGACTCTGACTTTCAGAAAGTCAAACATTGACCGTATAAACAGTGCTATGGTCTGAATGTTTTATTCCCCTCCCAAATTGTGTAAAATTTAATCCCCAATTCAATAGTGTTGGGAGGTGGGGCCTAGTGAGAGGTGTTTTGGTCATGAGGACTCTACCGTCATAAATGGATTAACGCCACTATTGAAAAGGGCTTGCAGAAGGGGATTTGCTCTCTTTCACTCTTCTGTCTTGTGAGGGCACAACGTTTATCCCTGCTTGCCCTTCTGCCATTGGCCACACGAGGGTACAGCAGGAAGTCCCTCACCAGACACCAGATGCCGGTGCTGTGATCTTGGACTTCCCAGCCTCCAGAGCTGTGAGAAATAAATTTCTATTCTTTATTGATCACCCTGCCTGCCTCGGGTTTTCTGTTATAGCAGCATAAAATGAACAAAGACAACCAGAAATTTCAGGACAATTTGTCTTTTGGTCAACATAAACTGCTTTCCTCTCTCTCAGTTCCTCTTGAGGCCAAGCCCAGATGATGATATGAATGCGTGATAACTCAGACTCCTCCTGAAGACCTGTCTCCACAAAGCACGACTCACACTCACCCAATTGGCCAATCCCTTTGGAAACTGCAACTTCATTTCCAATTTCCAAACAACCGCAGTTTACTCAGTACCTGGAATACCACGGAATGTAAGGTAGCTCGGCCATGGGAAATGAACATGGTATTTTTTGCCAACCATCCAAAGACATAGACATAGACAAGGGCAAAACCATTTCTGTCATTTAAGTCTCTGGCTCCCAAACACGGGTTCATGGGCTGGTCTCAGGCACAGGGCAGAAGAAGTACTTAAGAATGTTTAGTAAACATGCTGATTTCTGGGCTCTAAGACCACAAATTCTGACTTAATCTAAAACGAGGCCCAGGAGTCTGCATTATAAGCAAGCAAGAGATTCAGATGTACATCTGAGTTGAGAACTATTGAGCTAAGCCAATGGTTATTTTTCTGTGTATTTTTTTAATATTTTTCTCACATATTTTCTGTCTCTTTGAACCTAACATTTACACCATTAAATCACAAAGAGATTGGGGAAAAAAAGAATGAGAATATCTTTATCCTGGTCTCACAGTCCCCTCAGCAACTTCCATTTATATGTGGGGACACTTACAGCACACTACATGTTATAAAACTTCTCTCCGCTTTCAATCTTTGGGTTTCATAAAAACGCTACTTAGTATTTAAGATAGTAGTAAAGTTTTAAGACTTTAAACAGAAAATGGCAAATAGAATTTATCTGGTGTAATACAACTGGCTGAATGGCAGGGGTGGCCTGACACCCCAGGGGGCACTCTAGGGGGAGCCCCAGCTCAGGGGGAAGGCGTGCAGGGTTCCATTAGTGATGTCTGGCATGGGCACAGTCAAGGACCTAGTCACTTCCTTCCAGCTCCACTCCAAAGCACATTACCTCCAAAGGAGGAAGAGTATCAAAATTGATTTTAAAATGGCATTTACATTTAAAGTTTCTACTCATACTTCAGCTGAGCACTTCTTTTTCATTCCTGTAATTTTTCTAGCTAAATGGAAGGTGCGTTTCAGGATCTCCGTGTGCTCCTGGTCCAGATAAATTAGAAAATAATCCAAAATAAGACCAGAAAATTCTAAGAGGTGCTGCACCCTTTGAAGAGTGAGCACCAAGCAGCACTTGCCTCCTGCCGGTCCAGATGCTTCTGGGAAGCTGGTTTTGCTGCTTATCCCTGTGTGTGTGTTAAGAAGGACAGGCTGCCATGTGAGTAAAGAGATCTTGCCCAGCTTGCTATCTTCCCTCGAACTATTCTTTCTATCTCAAGTGCCCTTCCCCACCCTCTAATGTGTTTTTATTACAACCCTACCAACCATTTAAGGGCCAAATCAAGACCTAGGTATCGCCTAACAAAAGATTTGACAAAATCTCTCATTTCCAGTTGGAATTATTCCCCCATAACATTTAGGGACTTTATGAAAGCACTCCTGACCATCTGCCTTGTTAGCCCAGGTAATGGTGTTTGTCTACCCAGGTGGACTGTGCCCCTGGAGAGTAGGGACAGAGTCATGTTCACCAAGGTAGCCTCACAGCACCCCGCACGGTGAGTTGCCCTTGTGAGCACTCAACCGAATGAAAGCAAAAAGCACCTAGGGGCTTTGTTTGGTTTCGTTTTATAAAACTAAGAAAGAAAATGAGGTATGGGGTGAATCGTGCAAGGGAAAGTCTTCTTTGTGTTTTGCATTCTCCCTGATGGATCTGTGTGCAGGGAAGCTGCGTGAGGAGACGTCCCAACCATTCATCTTCCGTAAGTCTCCCTCTGCTTCTCGCGCTGACGCAGAAGCAGCACCAGCCTTGGACAGCCCCCGGCTGAGGGCATGTTCAAGGACGTTTGGTTTCTGGGAAGACCTTACCACTCTGTGGAGTGTGCAGGCTCCGCTACAAGGAGTAACCAGCAAGGACTCACTTTCCCAAGACAGTGCTGGCCTGGAGATGCGGCCCGCAGAGCACCCAGCCCCTCAGCACCCTCCCCGATCCCTGAGGAATCAGAGCAGCTGGGCTTTCATGCACAGCTGCAAAAGGTAGCTGCCCAAGCCATCATTCCACGCCCAGGAGTCCTCCTTCCTCCCCAAGGCCAACAAGTGAGCAGGCAGGGAGGGAGGTGAGGAAGAGGAAGGCTAGAGTTTACGACCAAGTCAGGGCTGAGTGTGAGTCATCAGCAGGCACTTCAGAGCCTGGGCTTGCCAGCCAGCCTTCCAGAGCTTGTTCATTTCTTCCTGGGCACTGTGTCCACAGCATGAGTATTACTGCCCCAATTCAGCTGGGGTCCCTTGATACCTATGCAGGGCCATCAGTGGGGCTCCCCACAGCACAGATGACCCAGGAGATGGGAAGAACAGTGCTCACACATGGAAGTTGGCTTTTCCCTAAAAATCACTTCTTGTAAAATTACAGCATAGTGAAGCTTGTAGGTATCTACATGACCATATATTCCAAGCTCTTCATTTTACAGCTCAGGAAACTGAGACCTAGACATGCCAAGTGGTTTGCTCAAGGGCCACCATCCTGTTAGTGGCAGGGAAAGGGACATAGCCCGGGCCACCTGCTCTCCAGGCTGGCATCATTTCTACCAAAAACTTCACAATATACTAATTGTTGGTCAATAGCTTTTACTCAATATGGTATAGGTAAGAAAATGAATGATTTCTGGCAAGACACTGATATAAATGACAACTCTATCCAAATATTGTGCTCCAAAATCATACTGGACACTCTAGGCTTTGCCAGGAGAGAGACATTCAGTGAAGAAATGGAGCCAACATCTGCTGCACGCCCATGTCCTGTCCATTGCACGAGGCATGTCTATATGGGTTGCCATATTTGCCCCTCACAAAAATCCAGAAAGAGGTATCACTACTCTTTCTTTTATAAAGAAGGAAATGAAGCCTCAGAAACATTCAGGGACTGGCCCAAGAAGCAAAGCTAGTAAGTGCCAGAACCAGGATTTGAACTCAGATCTCCTGGTTCCTATGCCAGCACCTTTCCACTGTCCCATGGTGCCACTCTATTCTAGGGACTTTGGCCTCTTGAGTCCAAGGTAAGATGAGAGGGCGATTCCCAAGGGTCATGTCCCTGTTCCACAGCCCCCACCCAGTGGTGGGTGCCCCCTGTTCCACCCTGAGCCAAGTCCTCTGAGGTTTCCAGCCTCTGGGTGGCTGAAAATTATTCCTGGAGCGATGTCCCCTGCTCTAGGTTGAGGCAGGGGAACGTATAGAAAAGGGTGACAGTGGGCTTCCTCCCAGCCACACCCCAAAGGAGGTTGTACTTCCAGACGCACAGAGAGGAGATGTCTCTTCTCAGTGTCCCCTCCCTTCCTTACAAGGATGCTATGAGGACAGATGAAGTAATATACCTGAAGTGTTCCGAGAGCTTCCCAAGTGCTGCATAAATATCACAACGGAGTTGCTGATCACAGTAATAACAATGGTGATGATGAGACTCTCTCCGTGGTCATAATTTAAGGGAATATTTAAAATGAGAAAACCCTACCAAAATCAATCCACTGAACTTTATTTAGAAGAGAGGCTGCTAATAAAAATGTTATGGGAATATGAACTCTTGGGAAATAATGATGATTTTCTTCTATTAAAAGGCTCTTCAGATCCATTTCCCAAGTACAGCTCAGTTACTCGTCAGCTGTTTGCTGCTCTGTGCAACAAGTTCTCTACTGGAGAAGAAGAAGATGGAGAAAAAGAGGAAGAGAAAGACGCCCCCACTGCGTGCTGAAGCGCTGGATTTCGGAGATACAACTGGCCTACGTTTCCGGAACCATTGCCAGCTATTTCCGCTTACCGAGGGGCTGGCAGGGCAAAGAATGACTTTGGTTTTCTTCTTTCTTCTCCTCCCATCTCCCACCCTCATCAGCAGCTGCTTGAGTTTAGAGACAACAATAATAATGGAACAAGAATGGGCTGCCGCTGCCTTTCTCAGAGTTGGACAAGGCTACCCTCCCAAGCTAAATCTGCCCATGTATGAAAACACAACACGGAAGCAACACGGAGCGCCCACTGCAGCAGCCAGCAGAACACGCCCACCTGGTGTGGGTGTCAGCCCTGTTTGCTCACATTACCTTGTCCAGGGACATGAGACTGTAACCTCAGACCTGGGGAAACAGTGGAAGGAGGAAGAGACGTATTAAATGGAAACAGAACTCAAAATGGGGAACCGGGCAAGGGGAGGGCAGAATCCCACCTCAAGCCCAGGCAGCAATTGGCTCCCATCGTCCCATTCTTAAGTCTGGGCCACGGCATAGTAGGAGCGAGAAGACAACTCTAGTGCCATTCCAACCCTGGACGGCTGACAGCCCCCTGACCATGAGGCATCACCAGGACAGGAGAAGGACAACCACCAAGAGCATGTTGGAACTTGCTCATGCTTCTTGATTCTGAGTCCTTGGAAACATCTCCCAAAAACCACCATGAAGTAGACTTTGAGGACAGTCGAGTACTGAGATTGGCTGCAGGATTTGCCACTGAGAAAGCCTAGGCGAGGGGGCCATGTGGCATCCCCGTGTGCCAGGGGTCACACAGGTGGGGGCTGGAGTCACCCAGGTGGGTCCTAGGGTGAACACAGGGCAGTTTCCTGGGCACAGGTGAGGCCAAACCCCGACAGGCAAACCCGAGGATCTGCGTCTGGGCGCTGGCGCACGTGGGTGTGCGTCTCCTGGAATTCACGGCGAGCGAGAGAGCGTTTTCAGGACAGCTCTCGCTAGTTACCACCCTGATTCGACTCAAAAATTAGTGAAACACTGTCACCATTTTTATCAGTTCTCAGAAAGACCTGGCACTGGCGGTGCAGGTCACCTCTGCCCTCCAGAGTCGATTGGTGCAAAGGTGTTTCTCTCTTTAACTGAGAGAGCTGAGAAACATATGTGTCCCTCTGTGTTTTTCCTGATGGCAATTTAAAGCATTGTTTTATATTAAAACACAGATGTACTGCGATAGAGCATATAAAACCTAGATTAATTTTTAACATTACACACTAAAATTCAAATATTTCATACCTGCTCTGAGACGTCTCCGGCCGTGGCCTCCCTGGGGACCGGTGTCCACCCCTCCCTGCCCTGACTTGAGTGAACAGGCTCAAGAAGCCCCACGTTGAACTGGGTCCCCCCTGGCTGTCCCCTCTGTAGCTAAGGGACTCAATTTCCTTATCTGTAGAATGAAGTTTTAAAAGCTGTAATGTCTGGACGTATTTACAGAGATGCAGTTCTAGAGCTTTTCCTCCAGAAGGCTTCGAGGACAGATAGGCCACGTTTCATTTAGGATGATGGAACCCAGGTCTGTACTTTGCAGGAGAATAAAAGCCCTGACTTCCAAAAGGCTCTTAACCCTGCTAATTTACAGTGTTTCCCTTGCCCTGGGCCAGGCTTTCTCTGCCTCGAAGTGCACCGTGATCAGCAGGTCCGGTCCCTTCCCTTTTTCCTGTTCTCTTCATCTAGATGATGCTTCTCATTTCTACTCTCACCCCACCCCAAGTAGATATCAGGACTGGATTCCAGAAATCCTATGAGGCCATCCTCTCTCCAGCGTCATCCTCACAGACACCAAGCCCTTTCCAAAGCCATCCACCTGCAGGCCTCACCCTGCTGCCTTCCTCTGTAGCCCACGTCCCCATACTGGGAGATTCAGTGTCATGCAGCGAGAGAGACAGGGAACCACTGGCCACACCAGCGTCAAGCTTCATCCAGAAGCTTCGCTTTTGGACCTGGTCATCAAAGAGAATCCCCACCTCCCCCAAGCAGGCAGAGTGCACGGTGCCCGCACCCGGCAAACGCTGCTCACTGTCCTAATTCAGTGCGACGGGGGGAGGTACCTCGTGTTCCCTTAGCACTCGGTACTTTCCTAAATGCAGTTACTAGTCTAAAATCACGCGCCACCAAATCCAAGGCTACTTCATCTCCATGTATTCAGGCCTGTGCCAGAGTGACAATCTGGCCTTTGGCTAAACAATAGACTCCCCAGGAATTCTGGGTTAGCAAATCAGAATGTCCTTGGCTGGTGTTCAATCCATTCAGACCTTCCCTGGGATTCTGACCTCATTCTGGGCTGTCCAGGTCACTTGTGAGAGAAGTAGGGACTTCTCACTTCTCTTTGACCCAACGTCCTGGACTCCGAAACACTTCAGAATAAAAGGAGGGAAAGCTTTGCAAAGAGTAACAATAATGTTCGGATTCAGTGCAAATTGCCATGTAGATGGCTTGTGCGAGGGGAATTCAATCTCATTCCCAATGCTCTCAGATTAACACTGCTATGATTTATTCCTGAGTCCTAATACCGTATGTGTGAGGTGCTAAAGCATTTTGGTTGGGTGTCACATCTTGTCTCCAAGGAGCTTAATTA
>JAQIFY010000545.1:0-14995 GCA_028533085.1 Varecia variegata | reverse complement strand
TAGCTGGAGGAGGCTGGGGAAGTCTGATGAACGAAAGAGGTAAAGCTCCCCAAAATACTCCTTGGCGCCAACACTGGCCCTCTCCCCAGAAAAACGTACATATATTCACACCATTTCCCAAACAATTTCAAGGAGTTCACAGACCATTAAGGAATCCTACTCTAAAGGGTCGCAGCCTCTTGAAGAAACAAATAGTTCATCAACCTTAAGGGCCAACTCCTGCCCTGTGGGAGCACACTTCCACATTCCAGTGGCACATGCATGTTATTTTGGGGACGAAGGGGATGTTTTTTATTCCCTTTCCCTGCATGGCAAACGTAAAGGGGCAGGGAATTCTGCTCGCTACTTCCCGTTTTGGATCCGAAACGCCAGCTTTTGCCACATGGAGGTGGTAACCAGTACACCCCAACCAGTAGGAGGTCATTTTTGCGGGAAACGAGGGAAACGTCTGGAAACGGAGGACCGTGCCCCTTTCTCAGGTACGCTCGAGTCATAGGACCCAAAGCCTTTCCTGGCTTGGGCGAGCGAATCTCATGACGGGACGAGCAGCTAAGAGGGAGCTTCCTCCCCCCACGCCCCCGGAAGTCCTCTGGCGCCTGGGGACCCGGTGCGAGGCAAGGGCCAGCCGCACCCAGAGGTGGCCGCTCCCTTCTTTCCCCAGCCCTCTCGTTGGCCTTCTCCAACCAGCGCCTGGGCCGTGCCCGCCAAGGCCTCCTGCATCGCTCTCGCCCCTAGACTCTCCGTGGCTCCCAACGACACAGCTCCCCGGCCAAGAGCCAGGCCTTAGTGGCCGCAGCTACCGTCCTCACCATCCTGTCACCCGGCTCCGCTCAGTCACCAGAACCACCGCAGCCCTCTTCCTCAGGCTCCTAGGCGTCTAGGCCCAGTTTCTATTCTCTGGCAGTGGTGCTCCAGTCTTCTTCTTGGCTCTCTTCTAAGACATCTTTTTTCATCCATGCCTTGCCTACTTCCAAAGAAATGGCCTTTGTTGGCAACTGAGTAGTTTTCTTATCCATAGAAAGAAGAATGCCTGCAACACAACACCCTTAGAAACATTGTGGGCTTTCTATGTATCTAATTATAGCCACTCCATGCTCCAAGAGTCACACTGTCAAGAACTGAAGGGTGTGGGGTTTTACCCTACTTACAAACTGACAGATAAGCCTGCCACAATTTCATGGATCCTGGTATAAGACACGAGACTCCTGGGTTAGAGTCAGAGACAGAGCATCTTACCACAGGGTAGCAGGAAGCATGTGCTTCATGCTTCCGTCATCATCCCTTGTCCTCCAAGTCCCATGGGGATGACTCAGAACAGCCCAGGTGGTGGCTGTGCACACACAGGGTTTGTGTCAGAGCTGAGGAACCTTGAGCTTAGGGAATCCAAATCTTTTATGATGGGCTGCAAGCAACCCTGCCCCTTTTTTCTATAGGGAGACATTATTTTACTAGACATTAAGCAAATCTGCCCTTTGCTCTGGGAGTCAGCATCTCTCTCTATAAGCAAACAGCTTTGGAAAGACAGTGCCTCTGCTCTCAAGAAGGGCAGAGATGGGAGATACCCATGAAGACTTGTCTCCCAATAATATTCACCCTTTGTAACTACACCACGCCATCAGCCACTCTGATTAGTCTGACCTATAGGACTTGATAGCAGCTTGAAGGAAGATACGAAAGGGAGGAAGGAGCCCAGGGTGAATCCCAGGTTAGTGGTCCGAGCAATGAGAATGCAGTTGCATCAGCTGAGATGGGGGAGATGCGGCAGGGGGAGAGAGGCCTAGATGTTCTGATGTGGATAGTCAAGTCTGAGATGGCAGCTAGACATTCAGGTGGTGAGGCTGAGTAGGCAGCTGGCCATAGAGCCTGGCATTTGGGCGAGAGGTCCTAGCTGGAGGCTCTATTTAGTGCTGTGGGCCTGGGTGAGACTACCAGGCAGTGAGTACAGATGGAAAAGAGGAGGACCAAGCGGTAGACCTTGGGGCCCTGCAGTGTCATGTGGTCAGTGAGATGACAGGAAATGGAGAAGTGCATCCAGTGAGGTAGGATGAAACCATGGTTCCATGGTTGCATGGTTTCCTGGAAGCCTGGGGAGGAAAGTGCTTGAAGCAGGGAGGATGGCATATCTGGGTTTAGTGCTCCTGACACACCAAGGAAGATGAGGATCAATGCTTCATCACTGAATTTAGCATGTATTGGTTGGTCGGATGAGTTATATATTGCTTACTTTATTCTGAAATTAAGAGTAACAGATCAATAATTATCTAGAGGTATAGAATCTGTAATTATATTCATGCCAATAAATCACTAATTTGAACGCTTGTGGTTTCTGGAGAAAAGTAAGTAGCAGCATGAACACAAATGGTGCTATGGTTTGAATGTTTGTCCCTCCGAAACTCCTGTTGAGAGTTAATTACCATGGTGACAGCGTTAAGACCTTTAAGAGGCAGTTAGGCAACGAGGGCCCTCCAGAGCCTCCTGGGTGCGATTAAAAGGGCCAGCTTTGGCCCCTCTTTCTCTCTCTTGGCCCTTCTGCTCTTCTGCCACGTGAGGGCACCACGTTCATCCCCTCCAGGGGACACGGCATTCGAGGCACCACGCTGGCAGTGGAGTCCAAGCCCTCACCAGACACCAAACCTGCCGCACCTTGATCTTGGACTTTCCAGTTCCAGAATCATCAGCCGGTAAATTTCATTCTTTCTTTTTTGCTTTAAGTTAACGATCATTTAACATATTGACATTTTCACTTATAAGTGTACAATTTGCATATACAAGGAAAAATAGGTTCTGTAGACACAACAGAATACTAGAGACAGAGAAGCCATCACAAAAAAGATCAACTCTGCAGAGAAAAGTGGAACTGTGTTCCATGCCACGTATGTGCAAAAACTAGAGAGGGAAAAGGAAAGATTACACAGGACCATAAATTGATGCAGAATATAAATTTGGGTCACTTTGTCTCAGCTGCAGGAACTTCTTATAATCCAGATGGCTACCTTGAGTCCTGAACGGCCTAAAACAGACTGTTTGATGAATGATGATCGGAGACATTAACCACAGGTCTCTCTCTCTTGTCTTTAATATCCAAGACTCTGAAGTTGGCTCAAGGAATGAAAATGACAGACGTAACAGAACAATCCGGCGAGTACGTGTGCAAGGTCATGGCCAACTTCCTTCCAGGTATGGATCATGATTTAAAAGTACGCAGGGAGGCGGGGCGGGGTGGCTCACACCTGTAATCCTAGGACTCTGGGAGGCCGAGGCGGGAGGATCGTTTGAGCTCAGGAGTTCGAGACCAGCTGAGCAAGAGCGAGACTCCGTCTCTACTAAAAATAGAAAGAAATTAGCTGGACAACTAAAAATATATACAAAAAATTGGCTGGGTATGGTGGCGCACGCTACTCGGGAGGCTGAGGCAGGAGGATCACCTGAGCCCAGGAGTTTGAGGTTGCTATGAGCTAGGCTGATGCTACGGCACGCTAGCCTGGGCAACAGAGTGAGACTCTGTCTCAAAAAAAAAAAGAAAAGAAAAGAAAAAAAAATTTAAAAGTATACATGGAAGTAAAATGCTAACTCAAACCTGGATGAAAAGTTTCTTCCAACTCATGCACTTCTTGACTTGGGACTCCCCAAGTGTAGCACTGTAAACAGCACGTGGATGAGAAATGAGGCCATCAAAAAGATGGCAACTGTGGGAGTTGTAACCAAGGAAACGGTCTGAGCCCACTGTCATCCCCGTATGCATTTCACACCAGGCTCTGTCACTCGTGACAGTGCATTTCCGGGCCCCACTGTGGCTGCCTCACGAGGTTGGTCCCACTGGGGACAGGCACTGGGGAGGGGGACACACACGAGTCCCCAGGCTTCAGCCCATATCTCTCCCCCGTCAGCTAGAAGCAGCCAGGGCAGCACAGGGAGACACCTGCTTCAGGAGTATTTCAGTGGCGCCACTCAGCACACTGTGTTCCTGTAATTCCCACCCAGCAGCTCCAAGTTCAAAATTAATACCCAATGCAACGTGGAAAACTGTAACTACTTTGTAAGTAAAGCATGCAGCTTTGATAATGATCTCAGACTGAACAACATCATTCTTATTCCACAAGAGGCAACATTTTAAACCATCGACCCCAGTGCTGTCACACAATGCATCTTTCCAGTGGTGACAGGTAAGTATACTTCTCTCCGAGTGGAAACAGACACTCCCATGTCAGCAAGTCCCCTAGGATGGTGAGGAAAACAGACCTGTGGTCACCACTCAGTTCGTCTGGTGTCCGGTTTCATGTGGAGATCTATGTAAGTGTGCCTCAGACATACACGGCTGGGCAGTAGAGCAAGACAGCATGTGTGTAACTGGCCAGGCAAAATACTAGTCTGTGCTACCTGGAGTGTGTTTTAGGGAAAAAAGGAGCAGATAGGATGAGGGGCAGGGCCATTCGCTGGGCTCAACTGCCTTTGCAAAAGTGCACTGTTCACAGCATGCAGGACAGAACACAGAATCATTAGCAGCATTGAAACATTAAATGTTCTTCTGGGAAGAGGCTTTAAAAAATAAAAATGAAATAAAAAAATGAAATAACAGAAGTGTGAATGTTTGAAATATATACTTTGTAACATGGAATTGTGTGTATTTGACAGAAAGTCAGAACTATGGGTTTTCCAGATTCACAGTTCGGGGCTCAAATGAAATGTTTTAAGCTTGTCTGTCATGTGTGGGTCAGGAACAAGAACTGGGTCCTGGCCAGGTTGAGTGGTACCGGGAGGGTCCCTCGTGCCCCTGTGGTCCCTGGGCTCCCTTTCCCATCTGTAACCCGAGTCGCCCCAGCTCCGGTGTGTCCTGGGGCCACGGGACATCACGGTGTCCCCGCTTCTGCCGGGACCAGCCTGCGGAGGGGTAAGGAAGAGCATCCCTGTGCAGTCCCCAGAGGCCTGGAGCTGTGGCTCTCCTGCCATTTTCCTCACCATTTTTTAAAATATTTCTCTCCCAACGAGTAGAAAAATAGGCTATAAGTAGGCACAGGTGGCATTGAAAAGCCCCAGAGCAGACACTAGAATGACAACGCCCCCGAATAAAGCAAATCTACCTCCACACACTTGCTATTATTCTGCCTTCCGCAAGTCTCAATGGATAAAGCCCTAAAACTATGAGGCTCAAATCAGTTTCTAATTTGTGTTCTAATTGATGTTTTCCGAGCACCGCTACCCAAAACATACAAGGACAACACGAGGAAAAGCAGCTGTGGTTACGCAGGTTTCTGAAGCATCTTTTTTTGTGCCCCAGAGGGTGGGTCTGGGGCTGTCACACCTCTGCCCCAGGGAAGCTGCCCGGGGCCGGCCAGCCCACCACTCCGAAGGTGACGTATGGCCAGTTCCGGTCTGAGGTTTGAAAGATAAACCAAAAGAAGCTGCATTTTTTCTTGCCATAATCACTCACTTACTCAGACATCACTGTATTATGGGCATAACACAAAAATAAATTTTATCCCTCGAGCACTACACCTAACTCTAAAAAGAAAATGCCTTTTGAAACTGATGTGTTCAAATAGGGTATTCCGAGAGTTCCATTAGGAACCCCTTGGCATGACCCAGTGCCCCCAGAGTCCATGTTTTAGCTAAACAGCACAGCTGGAACCCTTCTCGGGGGTCACATACAGAAATGCCCTGCAAATCGTGTTACTGCACTCAGGGTTATGAGGAGGTGTGCACAGCAAGATCTGGAGGGCTCTAGAAGACCCAGAACAGAGACCCTGAGGCCCATGCTTGTGGCCACTCTGCCAGCATGCCCAGCGCCAGATCGCTGTCGTCGTCTCAACACTGCTCACGTAGGACGACTTGCTGGGCAGGCTGCTGCCCATAAAGATCTGCCCGTGGGTCCTGGTGGGTACAGCGTGCTCGCGCCTGCTCCCAGCATAGACAGCTCAAGTTCCCGGTGGGAATTTGCCACCGCATGGATCATGATCAAAGGCTGCTTAGGGGTTGGCGTGGCCTCCACAGCTGTCTCGTCTGACATGACCGTGAGCCCACAGAAGCTGTGTTTGTCCTGGAATTTCCAGGCCAAACAATCATCTGTGCTTTCTGCACAAAGATCGATGGTTTTCGATGGATCAAAATGAATCGATGGATCGATTCTCGCAGGAAATCTGCAGCGTGCATTCTTTTGGCTTCCCGTCTGGGGGCCAAATACCCCAGCCTTCGTGCCTCTGTGGATGCTGACGTGGTCCTCTGGCATGTGGGCCTTACCCTTGCCACCCTGCTGAGGCTGGTCATTGTAAGAGGCCAGGTGACCATCTGAATACAGGTCAGACCAGGTCTTCCAGCACTTCGAAGTGGCACTCCGTCCCCGCCGCCCACTCTGTACAGGGCCACCTCTCCACCTAGCAGTGCTCGGCCGCCACTGGGGTTCCTCGGCCCCGGCTGCACACCCACAGTTTCCGTGCATTATAAGTTACCCAGTCTTGGGTGTTCTGTTATAGCAGCACAAAATGTACTGAGACAAATGGTCAGTTACCTTTAAGTTCTCACTGCCCTCTTTTTCAGGCCAATAGAGACTCATTTCTGAATGGTGTTCAAGTCTTGCAGCCTTCGTCTGGGCTGGGAGGAGGGCAGAAAGGAGGGGGAAGTGGAAAAAGACAAAAGGAGAAGGAGAAGCACATCGACGATGGCCTGGAATTCTGGTTTGCTAGGGGAGAAGGACGGGCTCCGCACTGGGACTCGCCTGAGAATTCAGGCTTCGGGAAAAGCTCCAATAGATCGGACTGGGTCGGGAGCCTTTGCTGGCAGAAGGAACTCAATCTGCGTGCCTTGCGGCTGATTCTGTGCAGCCTCTTGAATTACTAATCTGATGTGAGAATACCCCAGTGCTGGTTATCCTATTTGTGGTCCCCTCCCGTCACATCAAACGTGATTACCACAAACGTTTTCGAACATGGAAAATATCACCAGCCTCTATCTGGTGACCTATTTAACTCAAGAACTATCTGGTGCTGCTTAAATACACTCCGTTACAACCGCAAGGAGAGACCTTGTCTCAGCGGTCTCCACTGGTTATATTTTATCTTCAGCGAAATTCCAGGGCAAGGTCGCTCCTCACTAGCACCTTTGAAAGGCAGATGAGGGGAGAGGAAGGTCCTGTCATTTTGCTCATTGTGAACATGTCTCACAAAAGCCATTTGCGCCCTCTGGAGGTTTATCTGCCTCTGGTTTATAACAGACCTATAAGAGAGGGTGGAAATCAGAGGTTTGCAATGAAGCCAGTTCAGTAGAGTTACGTGTAGGAAATGATGACTTTAAAAGCCAGGAACGTCAGTTTTGCTTATTTGGAAAAAGAACAAACAACATAAACGAAACCTCCTCTCCTTCCTGCGTCTTCATTGCCACTTGTGGATGCATCAGTGAGTCCCTGTCACCTGCATTCCGTCCTAGGAGGGAGCCGCTGCGATTAACCAGAAAGTTGTTAAGTCCCCACGGTGCACTAGACGTGTCTGGACAGTTTGGGATTTGTCATGTCATATTGTAGGGCAGGCAGAACGTCGCCTCTGTCCTCTTAGGATCCCTGGCTGGCCGGGGAATTAAATTGACATAAGAAGGATCAACATACAGGAGAAAAGCACAGATTTTCACATGTACACGGAGCCCCCACTGGAAAGCAAAGACCCAGTGAAGTGGCAAAAGCCACGTGCTTATTTATATACGAGGCTGAACAAAGGCAATTGCACAAAAGTAACTAAGATAGGTGGGGAGACCAAAGGAAGAGTTATTTTAACAAAGTCTGTACAGAATTCTCTTGGCCTGGACTCCCCGCCTCTGGTGATAAGAATGTTTCTCTCCTCCTGGTGCAGGGGGGGTGCCTTTCACATGGGAGTTTTGTCTCCAGTGTTTGGGAAGAAAAGTAGTGAGTGTGTGTGAGGGGTGCGGGGGTCAGACGGCCCTTCTTGCACCTGCTGTTTTTTTTTCCAGTGCCTTTAGCTCAAAATACTCCTTATGCCAAAGTGGCATATTTTGGGATGGCACATTCTGCTGCCCTTCAATGTCATTCTCAAAATAGGCCTAGAAATGAGGCCTGTTTTATAAACAAGGACATCAAGGCTCCTGGACATATATAATAATATTTATATATTATTAAATATAACAGGGTTGGACTGCCAGAGAGGAGTAGACTCAGACCCAGCTGTGTGTGGCCACGTTCTGCTTTTCCTGCGAGACTGCAGGGCCAGCTGGCAATCTGACCTTGCTCGAGGCTGGTGTGACTCTCCGGGAAGGTGGTCTGCATGCACATGGGGTCTTCTCTGGCCTGAGAGCATGGGGAATGCCAAGGTTCTGGGGCCCTCACAGCTGGAATCACCCAGAAGGCATAGAAACCCTGGGGACCCCAAAGCCTGGGCACAGCCCTGCAAGGAGGGAGACGGCCCCACAGGACCAGACTCCCGGCCTCAGCTGGTCTCAGCATCGCGAGTCACCATGGACAGGCTTGGCACAGGGGCCAGACCAGTTGGCACCAGGCCACCCAGACTGACGTCAGACGAGACTGTTGACTGACGATCTGTCCAAGTTCTGCTGGCGTGTCCTGATCACAGATCCTGTGAATTTTTTACCCGGCTCTTCAGACACTTATCCCTTTTGTCTGAATTCAAGAGTCTTTGTCAAGCACCTGTTTCCTGCTGTGCCAATTTAAAAACTGGGCAGGCGGCTTGGCAGAGCAAGGCTCTAGGTTCCACACTCAGGTGGTATGGCAAGGAAATGCCGGGTCATTTGGGCTGTGGCTCAGCACACCTCAGACCAAGGATCTTGGCTGTTGTTTGGTTAAGAGTAAGATACAACGGAAGTTGGAGAACTGGCCGCAGAACTGTGCTTTTGACAGCAGAATGGTATTTGGAAGCCTGTCTTCTGGGGGTGTCAACTCCTCTGACTGAGCTGAGGCCCAGCCAGAAGTCGCTGAGTGCCAGGCACTGTCTCGGGGCACATTGTGTCCAGCCCTTGCACCAAGCTGGAATCCAGACAGCCTCACCCGCTAGGCCTGGCTGATAACTCCAGTGGCAAACGCTTTGTGCCAGCCCGGCCAGCCGAGAGAAACCCCTGCCTTCAGACAGGCCTGGCCTTTCAGATGGGTTTGGGGCTTGCCCCAGAAAAGGTTGAGTTTCTCTCCTTGGTCCCAGAATGCCTCCAACTTTAGGAGCTGCTGCACCCAGACAGAGGTCCTGGCCACCCTGTCTACTAGGCACAGGCCCTAAGGACTGGCCCAGAGCTGGCCTGTGGCGGGGCCCGTGGGCCAGGCGGGGCCTGGGGCACCTCCAAGGCCTTCTCACGGGGCCATGGGCCACTGCTGGCCTCTGAGTTCCACCACGGCGGTCCTGATTTGCAAGTGCTCTGAATAGGGGGTGTCTCCATTTGGTAAAGTGTGGGGATTTGAGGTTTGTAACAAACAACCTGCTTCTCGGGTTGCCGTGCGGCTGCCAGATCCCAAGCATTGCTGGCGATTACTCAGAGGTCAGGTGCATGTTCTCAGATTAAACCATAACTTGGCCATCTGGTCAATGTCTTAGTAGGAAAATGTGAGACTGTTCATATATTTACATCTGTACATTGTGAAGCCGGTATTAAACATGACGGATACCAAAATAGCTCGAAGCGTACTGATTTCAAAGGAAATACAGCAATTTCCATCTGAATGCTCATAGCTGCAGTGCACATTAAAGATATTCTGAGAAAAGGATTAAAAATATGCAACTATTATTGCAAGTTCACAGAAATATTTGGACTTTTAAGAGATTAAATCCTTTTGCTTAAAAAATGTTGTGTTCTTTATAACCCCAAAAGCATGTCTACTTTGTGATTCATGACCTGTTTAGATTTTTGACCAAACTGTCATTCTGTTTCTCTCCATAGGACTCTTTTTTTTTTTTTGGAAACAGAGCCTTGCTCTGTCACCTAGGCTACAGTGATGTGGTGTCAGCCCAGCTCATAGCAGCCTCAAAGTCCTAGGCTCAAGTGATTCTCCTGCCTCAGCCTCCTGAGTAGCTGGGACTACAGGCGTGTGCCACCACACCTGGCTAATTTTTCTATTTTTAGTAGAGATGGGGTCTCGCTCTTGCTCATCCTGGTCTTGAACTCCTGACCTCAAGTGAGCCTCCTGCCTCGGCCTCCCGGAGTGCTGGGATTACAGGCGTGAGCCACCGCACCTGGCCTATTTCTGTCCATAGGACTCTGTCCTTTGTCAGCCAGCATGCCTGCTTCTCTCCTGTTCTAGAAATCTACAGCCGTCTTTCAGTCCTGCCACTCCTTGAAGTCGCTGTCCTCTCTCTGGTCCTCTCTCCCCCTGCACTCCTGGAAAAAGTCTGTAGAGGTGCACGACGCAATCCCAACTCACCTGTGCCAGCCCCTTGTGTGTACACACCTGAGCGCCCTTCTCGCCTAGCCCCATTGTAGAGAGTTTTATTTTTATCACTTCCGTGCGGTTTCCCCTCATCATTCCTCCAACCTCCTCGCTACACTGGTCTTGTCATCAGTCTGGGTGTACAGGATATTAGAAAAGACACAAAGGCCTGGGAAAAGGGACTGTGAGAAAGGTGGAAATCGGGCAGTCCTGCAAATGGGACTGGGGACATGATTGTTATCAGCCGGTGCACACAGCAGGCTGTGGAATGCAGGGGGGTGTGACCAACGCTGGGCCCCTGCACTTTTCCTTATAGGCTTAAGGAGTGACAAGGAATCCCAAGATAAATATGGATAAGTTGCATGTCACTAACTAGATTCCTTTAAAATAATGGGTTCACTGGCACCAGAGATTTTTATCTGTATGTTCTTTCCAAACATTCTCTCTGTATGTTCTTTGCTTTGACCTTGCATGCCTTTCTCTGCAATAAATACAGAGGGTTGGAGAGGTACGGGAGCTCTTTGAAAGGAAAAGGGTCTCTCCTCCTCCTTCAGCCTGAGATTGTGATCTGGAGCATTCTTTGTTGTGCCGTGACACTGGTAGACACGCTGGCAGATCCCTACACTGGGCACCTCCGCTGCCCCCCTGTCCCCTTCATCTTGTGGCCAAAGGACACTCACCCAAAGACCCTGGGAGTCCTGTGCCTGTGACTCTCCCAGGCTGAAGTTGCATGCTGGTGGCTCTGCTGTTCTGAGGTCTTGGTGGTGATGTTCCTCTCACCACTCCACTAGACATTGCCCTAGTGGAGATTCTCCGTGGTGGCCGGGGCCCCCCGGGCTCCATTAGGCATCGTCCCAGTGAGGCTGTCTTCAGTATATGCCCAAAGGAAAGGGATCAGTGTGTCAGAGGTACCTGCACCCCCGTGTTCACCGCAGCACTGTTCACAACAGCCAAGAAGGGAGCCACCCTCAGCATCCATCAGCCGATGGATGGATAAAGAAAAGGAGGTATGTATACACACTGGAACACTATTAGAGATCAGAAGGGAAATTAGAAAATATGTCAATAAAAATGAGGACACAACACAATCAAATTTGTGGAATGTAACTAAAGCAGTGGTTAGAGGCGGAATTTCATGCTTACATTATAAAAAAAGACAGGTCTAAAACTGGTACACTAAACTTCCATATTAGAAAGCCAAAAAGGAAAAGAAAATTAAATACACAGAAAATAGGAGGGAGGAAATTATAAAGATCAGCATGGAAATCAATAAAATATATAGCAGAAAAACAATAGCAAAAATAAATGAAGCCAAAAGCTGATTCTTTGCAAAAATCAATAAAACTGACAAAAGTTTATCTAGTCTGATAAATAAAAGAGAAGGCACAAATTGCCTATTTGGAATGAAAGAGGAAACATCACCACAGATGTTATAAGCATTACATGAATAATAAGAAAATATTATGAACAACCTTGTGCCTATAAACTTGACAATCTAGATAAAACAGACAAATTTTGAACACACAAATTACCAAAATTTATTCAAGGATAAGTAGAAAATAGAATCCATGAAGAAATAGAAATATGAATAACCCTAAAAAAAAGTTGAACAAATATTTAAAAACCTTCCCACAAAGAACAGTCCGAGTCCAAAGGATTTTACTGGTGAATCCTACCACACACTTAAGGAAGAACTAATACTAATCTCACCAAAATCTCTCAAAACACTGAGCAGAAAGAAAAATTCCCAACTCATGTTAGTATTATCTTGATAAAAAGTCAGACAAAGACATCACAATAAAAGAAAACTACAACTCAGTGTCCCTCATGAACACTGCTATGGTCTGAATGTTTGCATCTCTGCAGAGCTGATATGTTGCAATCTAATCTCTAATGTATGGGTATTACGAGATGGAGCCTTTGAGAGGTGACTATGTCATGAGGGTGGAGCCCTTGTGAGTGGAAGAAGCTTTATAAAAGAGGCTTTAAGGAGTCTTTTCCCCTGTTGCCGTATAAGGACTCGTAGAAAGCACCATCTATGAGGAATCGGCCCTCTCCAGACACTGAAGCGAGTCTGCTTGATCTTGGACTTCCCAGCCTCCAGCACTGTGAGCAATAGATTTCTGCTGTTTACAAATTATCCAGTCTAAGTTATTTTGTTATAGCAGCCTGAATGGACTAAGACAAACATAATGCAAAAATCCCTAACAAAATATTAGCAATATATAAAAAGGATAATATGCAATAACCAAGTGAGGTAAATCCCAGGAATAAAAATAAATGCAACATACTATATTAATAAAATGAAGGGAGAAAAACACATGTGGTCATCTTAATAGATGCAGAAAATGTATCTATTTATGATAAAAAAACTCTCAGCAAATGAGCAATAGAAGGTAGATGCCTCAACTTGGTAAAAAACATCTAGGAGAAAGCTATAGCTAACACAAAACTTAATGATGAAAGGCTGAATGCTTCCCCCTAAAATCGGTAATAAAGCAAAAATATCCACTGTTGCCAGTTGTATGCGACATCTCAGTGGACATCCTGGCTGGTGGAATAAAGCAAGAGAGAAAGAAACATACAGATTGGAAAGGAAGCAGTAAGATTGTCTCTGTTAGTGGATGACAGAATGATGAAGGTAGAAATTCCTAATGTATCTACAAAAGAGCTACTAGGACTAAGAGTGAACTTAGCAAGGTTGTAGGATACAAGATCAATACACACAAATTAATTGTATTTCTATATGTTGGTAATTCAATGGAAAAATGATAATCTTTTCAATAAATGGTGCTGGAATAACCAGACATCCATATAGGAAAAAAATAAACTTTTATCCATAGCACACATCATGCGTAAAAATAAATTCAAAATGGATTACAGAACTAAACATATTATACATAGGGGATAAAAGCCATAAACCTTCAAGAAGAAAACATAGGATAAAATCTTTGTGATCTTGGGGTAAGCTGAGATTTTTTGGATAGGTTATAAAAAGCATGAACCCTAAAAGAAAACAATGGATACATTAGACTTCAAAAGCAAAAAATAAGAAGGCAAATTTTTTACAGCTCAATAATAATAAGAAAAATAACCCAATAAAAATGGAGAAATAGACTGGGTGCAGTGGCTCACACCTGTAATCCTAGCACTCTGGGAGGCCAAGGTGCGAGGATCACTTGAGGCCAGGAGTTTGAGACCAGCCTGAGGAAGAACAAGACCCTGTCTCTCCACAAAACATAAAAAATATTGGCCAGGTGTGGTGACACGTGCCTGTAGTCCTAGCTACTTGGGAGGCTGAGGTGGGAGGAGTGCTTGAGTCCAGGAGTTTGAGGTTGCAGCAAGCTGTGATCATGCCACTGCACTTTAGCCTAGATGACAGAGAGTACAAGACCCTGTCTCAAAAAAAAAAAAAAAAAAATGGGAGAAATGATTTGAAGAGACACTTCACAAAACAAGATATCTGAATGTCCAGTAAACACATGACAAGATGCTCAACATCATTGATCTTTAGTAAATGCAAATTAAAACCACCAATGAGAAGCCACTACAGACCTAGTAGGATAGCTAAAATTAAAATGAATTAAAATACCAAGTCTTGGCAAACATATGGGGCAACTGGAACTTTTGAATATTGCTGGTGAGAATGCAAAATGATCAGAAAAACATTTTTGTAGTTTTTAATGTCGTTAAACTTACCATATGACCAGAGCTGTTCCACTTCTAGGTATCTATCCAAAAGAACTAAATACATACGTCCACAAAAAGATGTGCACATGAATGCTCATGGTTGCATTATTCATGATAGTCAAAAAATGGAAACAGCCCAAATGTCAATTAACTGGTACGTAAATGAACAAGGTGTTGCACATCCATATGACAGAATACTACTCAGCTATAGGAAGGGAACAAACTGCTGATACGTGCAATGACACGGTTGGATCTAAAAAGTGGTTATGCTGAGGGAAAGAAGCCAGACACAAATGACTACGTGTCGTATGAGTCCATTTTTATTCAATTCCAGAAAAGGCTGAACTGCAGAGACAGAAAGCAAACCGCTGTTCCTGGGGTTGGGTGGGGGTCTGGACTGAATGCAAAGGGCATCAGAGAAATGTGGGGGGTCACTAGAGTGTTCTAAAACTCAGTTGCGTTGGTGGTTGCATGGTGGTGGAGTATACATTTATGAAAACTCACTGAGCAATACATTAAAGTGTGGAATTTTAGTATGTAGATTATACCTCAATAAAGCTGTGAAAACATACATGTAGCCTGGCCTGCAGGACCTGTGTACAGATCCTGCCCACGGCTCCCGCCATCCTGCCACACTCCTTCCTGCACTGTGGGTCTCCCGGACCCTCTGATGTCACGACCGCTGCCCAGGCCACTTCCTGTGCCCGGACCTCCCCTCGCCCCCCTGTCCGCTGTCTCCTACCCTCCTCTCCTCCTCTCTCCTTTGGCTCAGAGATGTTGGCTGTAGTGCTTCCCGGCTCTCTAGACTTCCCCTCAAAGCACATGTCACCATGTGTAATTAAATATTGACCTGGGTGTATTCAGTCAGTGACAATTTATTGAATCCTGTTTATGCCCCTCACTGTGCAGGGGCTGGGGATGCAACTGTGTGCAAAACAGATC
>JAQIFY010005449.1:0-11026 GCA_028533085.1 Varecia variegata | reverse complement strand
CTCGCTCTTGCTCAGGCTGGTCTCGAACTCCTGAGCTCAAACAATCCACCCGCCTCGGCCTCCCAAATGCTAGGATTACAGGCGTGAGCCACCGCGCCCGGCCAGCATTTTTCAAATGCAACAAGAAACTTGTGCTTCTCCAAGTTCATTTGCTTCTCATATAATTCTGTCTACCTCATAGGAAGGTCCTACAGATTAGATGTAAATGCACGTAAAGAACTTGGCACTATCTGACCCACAGCCCATGCTCAATAAAACGTTAACGATCATTGTAATTATTATCATTGCTGTACTGTGAAGAAACTAAGCCCCTGAAAGATTAGGTAATTTATCTCAGATGTGTGGCAGAGTTGATACTAAAAACTAGGTTGACTTCCAAAGCAGTTGCAACCTTCTGTTGAGAGTTTGCATCAATAAAACTGTAGGACCCGCCAGGGCTGAAATCCCACTTCCACCTGGGCTTCAAGTTGGTGACCAGATTCCCCGAATTAATGAAAGGGTTTTTTTTTTAGAACAGTTATCAAGGAAGTTATCCCCTTTCTAACTCAGATATTTTGGGCAATTGAGTTTACATAGCAAATTGGGCCCGTTTTAGGGTTCTTGGCTCCTGAAATCCGCAATGAAGTGGGTTCTTTTTAAAGTGAGCTTTATTTTGAGGATCACCCAGAGCTTCAAAAACATCCTTCTAGGGTGGACCCCTCGGGACCTGGAGGGCGAGACAGAGCACAGCCCTGTGCCTCAGGTACCTTAACAGACCGCAAAGTGAGGTCCCGGCCCCACGGCCGGACCTCGGCACCCCGACACGGTTCACCGGGCGGGCCCTGGCCGGCAGCGGAGCCAGGCTGGGCCGATGGAGCACGGGCGGGGCCGGGCAGAGGGCCAGTCCCACCGCCGCCGCCGCGAGCCCGGACCTGCCCGCCCGACCTGGCGGCGCAATCTCGCGGGATCGCTCAGCTCTCGCTCCCCGTGCGGCTCTGGCGGCGGCTCAAGTCCGGGAGGCTCCCCGGAGCCGTCTGAAGTCGCGGGGGGGACGGTAGGCTGAAGAGGGGCGGGGAGGTAAAGTGGCCTTCGACTGTCGCCCAAGGTGAGGCTCCGCCGGCCCCGACCGGGGAAGCGGCCGGGTGGGTCCCGGGGGTAGCGGAGCGGGCCTCGAGGGGTGCCGGCCGTGCTGGGGCCGCGCGCTGGGAGCCACAGGTGCGGGCAGGCGGCGTCGGGACAGCCCGCGCCAGCTGAAGTTTGCTCTGGAGTAGGAGCCAGCTGCTGAAAGACTATGCTGGGTCCCCGCGGCGCCGAGCAGGCCAGGGACACTGCTACTGGGATCTAGGCCTGGGGCAGGTGCTCGGGTGGTGGGCGCTGGAAGAAGACTGGGCACCGGCGTGGGCTGGGGCGGCGGGTGGTTTATAGTAATTCGGGGCCCACAGCCTACCCCCCGCAGAGAACCTCTGTCGCCTTCCCAGGACAGATTTGCTCATTTTCCTTTTCGACGGCATCCCTGTTCCTTCCAGCCCGTGAAAACTACAATTTTGTCCTCCGCTGGAGGAAATCCTAAAAGTCTCTCTCTAGTTGGCCTTTTGAAAAACAGGAAAAGTATATCCCCAGAAGACTGCAACAAAACCCGGCGCTCTAGAGTCTTGTTTAAGAACTCTTTAGGTCTCAAGGAATTTCCCAGGGCCTCAGTATTCTGTGCGAAATAAGCTTTCCAACAAAGGCCCTTCGATTTTCAGATTGTACCAATCGTTTTTAACTTATTCCTAAGCACCAGCATTCCTATTTATCCTCCATTTTACTCATCTTATGCCAGCGGTCCCCAACCTTTTTGGCACCAGGGACCGGTTTCATGGAAGACAATTTTTTCCACGGACGTGGGGGGGGGCGGGGGACGGCGGAGCTCTACATGCCGCGACTGGTCCTCGGCCTCGGGTTTGGGGACCGCAGTCCTAGGCCCCCTTTTAACACTGCGTTCCATTCAGCACCTGCCTTCCATCGTTAGCTCCTTAGAGATAAGACTTCCTCAGCAAGTGATATATTCTATGCCATGGCAGGTGAAGAATATCTCGCTAGGACAGAATTTTCCATTGTTTTTCCAGTGTTAGTTACCTAGGGTGAAAATCTTAACTCCGCACTTTGACGTCTGCATTTGAGTTTATGACAAATGTTGCTGATACATCCTCTTGATTGTTTTTACAGTAATTGACCCAGGACCCATTTTCAGGAAAACAGCTTCCTTCAAAATGATAAAATAATGAAATGAGGAATTTGAACATTTTATCTTTGGATGAGAATCTTCTGAGCATGAAAATAGGGATTAAAGCAAGCCATGTGGTAAAATCGGGAATTTGAAGAACATGGAAATGATTTCATTTTTGTTGACATGTATTTTTCTGCCCCTCATAAGAGGACACAGTCTCTTCACCTGTGAACCAATTACTGTTCCCAGATGTATGAAAATGGCCTACAACATGACATTTTTCCCTAATCTAATGGGTCACTATGATCAGGGTATTGCTGCTGTGGAAATGGAGGTGAGTAAGGCTTCATACCTTTACTGAAAAATAGTTTATGCTCTGTTCTAGAATAAATTGTAAATATGACTTTTATTTTTAAACACAGCAGGAGATTCCTTTAAGTTGTATACAGTCATATTTTGAAAAATCCTTTTGAAAATTAACCTCCCCTCCCACTGACTTATGTTTTGTGGACATTTGGGGCCCTGTTGAGTGGATTTGCTTAAGATAGGGTTTGTCTTATAATGAATTATGGTTACAAATGATTTCTAAATATCTTGTACCTGGAAAATATTTTATTTTCCTGAATCACGTATGGTAGTCCCCCTAGAAATTCTGAATTTTTTTAAATTCACTGAACATATACTCCATATTGCCTGGACTAAAAGTGAAGAAATCTGCATGTTTTTATAAGTAGTTGTAATGTTTTCACTTGGCACAGTTCTCCTGAAGCAAGTTATTGGAATATTTTGGGCTATAGACAGTGTTGTACTAAAAAGGGACTTTGTTTTTTAAGCATAGCACTTAAATATTCTTTATAAGATACTTGTTAAAAGAAACCACTTGTCAAGGGAGGAGTAGAGTGACACTAAAGATTGCCTTAGGTGCCTCCTCAGTTACCTGCCTCTGGTTTAGAGATACGCAAATTGCTAGGAAGGTGTGGGAAGAAATAGCTACCTGTAGAGACTGGAACTTGCCTTCCCATAAGATTTTTCAGGTTGATAAGTGCCTTGAAGGAAAGAAGACAAATGTGTTGTTTTTGTAGTTTTTCTCCAGAAAAACTGTCTGAAGATGATAAAAGCTTTTTTTCCTCAGATTGTTGCTAAGAGATGAAACCCCTACAAATTTAATATACATACAGTTTTTAAAACTGATTAGATTTGATTTTGTAGCTTTGAAAGCCTTCCATTGTTTTTCAGTTGAATAGTTGTCTGCCTCATTGTGAACTCATGTCTAGAATAGAAAAGCTTTTAAATACTAAGTAGATGTAATTTAAAAGGATATTACAAATTATATTATTGTAATCTTTCAGTGGTTTTTCAAACCACTACAAGATTGAACACTGAACAAATGATGTGGTAATACTTTCATTGTTTAATCAGAATCATTTTGATGGGTTAATCTGATTAAAATATATAGTGGGAATACCACCAAGCAATAATTACATCATTCATTCACATTTTCTCTGATGATAAGTCTTATAAGTTTTATAACTCTTGTTTTAATAGTGTTCTTAAATTTTTTAAAAAATCTGGTTTCCTTTCTGTGTAGTAGCTAAATACATTTTAAGTTTGAATGCTAATAATGCCCTTATAAATTCATATTATTTAGACTTGAGTTCCTTATTATAGAGTATTATTATAAATGTAGGTGAGAAATGCATCCCTGCTATTAAATGCCTGTAATTGTAAGATGGTAACAACTAGCTTTGTTCCACACACATCTTTTTAAAAAAACCAATTGTTTCTGACTAAAAAAAAAAAAAATTTTTTTATGTACCTAGCTTCTTTCTCAGGTAGTTTGTGTCTGGATATGATCAAGAAGGTTTTTTGTTCTTACCTCCTTTATTTGATTGCTAACATTACCAGTCTCTTCCTTATATATCTTTCTCATATACTAAACCTTCTCATAGCATTTACTAATGAAGTTTGGTTCTATAAATCATACTTCAGTAAGTTTAAGGATACAAAAGAAGAAAGCCATCAAGCAGCATTAATACCAGCATTAACCTAAGTCTGCAAAAAGGACAAAGGGAAGGAAGGGGAAATGGAAAGGCAAAAATAATACCAATCTGGGTCAGACTTTTAATCCCTATATATAATTTTTTTAGTCTATAGTATTATGCTTTTCCTACCACCCCAATCCTAATTGTCCTTGTGGCTAAGCAACATTCTCTATCAGTTCCTGGATTGAATATTCAAAATCCTGTAATCTGAGAGTTGTACTTGACCCTAAAGGTCATGCCGAGTTTCTTAACCATTTTTGTGCCATTAACCGCTTCTCAGAATAAAAGAAATGTTTTAAAATTTAAGTAAATAAAATGGGTAAGATTACAAAGAAAACCATTGATATTGAAATCTACTTCTGTGTATTGCTCAGATTAAGAACCCCTGAACCTGTCTTTATACAGGTGAAGAAACTGAAGCCCCAACAAGTTATGCTTTGTCCAAAGTTTGAAAACTGTGATCTGACACGGTCTTCTCTGTCTACGTGGCCCATCATGTAGACAGAGAAGACTTTTTTTAAAACTTTTTTTTAAGGCCCTGGACTTTACTGGATAAACAATATAATATTTCCTGTGATTCAGAAGGCAACAGGTAAATTTCAGTCCTTTGGTACCTCTTTGTAAACTTCACTTATATAAAAACTAAATTGGGTGATTTTTTTTAACCTCTGTTTAGCTCTACCTATCTTTTTTCCTTTCATCAGTGCCTTGAAATACAGAGTTTTGTTAGCTCAAAAATAAAATCCCTAACCTTCAGTCTCTCCCATCTAGTGGTGCCAAAGGATTTTATTAAAGTGCAAATCCATGCAGTCCACCTTGGGGTTAAAATTCTTCACCATTTCTCTAAAGCTGGAGAAATAAAAGACTTGGTTCTAGAGTAGCACCCAAAGCTCTTTATGTGGGACCCTGCCTTCCAGCCTCCCATCTTGTCCCTTTCCAGACTGTACAGTCTGCTTTAGCCAGCTGACCTGTTTGTAGAACTCAAATCCATATTACTCTTTCTCACCTCTGTACCTTTGCATATATTATATCCCCTGGTGGGCCCTCTACTACTTTTCTGTGCCTGCTCAATTCCTACAGGTCTCAGTTCAAGCAATAACTTGTTTTTAGTGAAACCTTCTTTCACCTTTCTCTCAAGCATATTTAATCAGCTCACTCTCTACACTCTTATAGTACTTAATATATACAACTGTTCTTACACTTATGCTGTATTGTAATTATTTACATGTTTCTCTCACTAGGTTGTGAACTTGTTGAAGGTAGGGATGGTGTTTATTCATCTGTATCCCTAATTCCTAGTACAGTGGCTCTGAGCATGGTAGATACTCAATAAAAGCTAAATAAAGAAAAAGGTGGTGTTTCCTGTCCCAATAAATTAGCAAAGAGAATTTTCCCTTCCAATCCTTACATTCCACCTTTATCTTCTACAGTGTCCGAGTGAAAGACATTCTAATATTTTTAGGTGGTTTACAGAGCATCCTCTTTTGTTCTACCTGAGTAGAAATGTATCAGTTGAAACCCTCTATTTTCTTTCCCTTATTAGCTCTACACATATTTGTTAGAATGTGTTTAAATAATTTGATTTTTAACCATTCTATTTATTTATATGAAGTGAAGGGATTCTTTTGATTGGACTTCTGGATTATAAACTATACCTGTCATATTTTTTTCTAACATACTTTAGTACTTAAGGTTATAGTACAGTCAAGCACTAAATTAAGCTGCATGTACCTTGGCTTTTACCAAAAACATGTTCTATAGCTTCTCTAAAGATCATATGGGGTTTTATACTTCAGACCCAACTGCCTTTGGTTCCTGCTGGTCGCTGTTGAGTTTCCAGTGTTCACTGAATTGAAGTGTTAGGATGAGAAGAATTGCCTGATGATTATGGCAACCAATTATACTTTCTTAGCCATCAAGAATTCCATATAAGTCAATAAATCTATCTCCCCATTTATGCCTCAGTTTTTATTTTATGACAGCTAGACTGTTTTATAGGATTTAGGCATTTATGGTCATTGTCAATCTGTGATTATATGAGATGATTTAGAGCAGTGGTTCTCAAAGTTTAGTTCATAGACCAGCAGCTTGTGAGTTTGTTAGAAATGCAAATTTGTGGACCCCTCACCCCAGCCTCCTTAACTGTGTTCTCTGAAGAAAGAGCCCACCTGTGGTTTAACAAGCTGTCCAGGTGTTTTTTATGAATGTTAAAGTTCAGGACCTACTGGTTTAGAGCAGGGATTGCAAACTTTTTCTGTAAAGGGTCAAATATTTTTGGTTTTGCAGACCATACAGTTTCTGTCGGAGCTATTGAACTCTACAGTTGTAGCACAAAGGCCATCATAGATAATGGGTCAACATGAGTGTGGCTGTGTTTCAATAAAACTTTATTTACAAAAACAGGCAGTGGGCCATATTTGGCCCATGGGCTGTCGTTTGCAGAACCTTGGTTTAAATACTTGAAAGTGTTTTAAGAATAGTATAGCATATAATAAACATTGTGCATTCTTCTTAATATGTTACCCAAGTTATATGTTGTTTAATTTCCATATACTTTTTTAAAGTCAAATTTATACAAACCAGAAGGATTTAACTGGGATATCCTGGTTTTTTAGTTTTGTCTCAGAGATTGCCTAAAATAAGGGATTCAGTGTTTTCCTTATTTTATTATCTGAAACTGAATCATTTGTACTACAAAGAGTTAATTTACAATTCTGAATAGTAACTTGGCTTTATAATGAAAAGGATGTTGTACAGTCTCACTCTCCCAAGTGGAAAAAAAAAAAACACGAATGACTGCTGGTTTTCCATTGTGTTCCTTTTGTTTCATATCTAAAGCATTGTTTCTCAAATTGTGAGGTTGATGTCCCTTGAGAGACTGATTTCATCCAGAAAGAGCTGAGACTGATCTAGGGAAAATGGAAACAGGAATATTGTATTTTTCTTTTTGAATTGCTTTCATTGAGGTCTAGGCAAAGGGAAAGTCATATATTGTGTTTGGAACAGCATGTGATCATTCCACTTTTAAACTGCTAAAGGGGGAAGTGAACCAAAAAAAACCTTTCCTTTCCACCTGTTAATATGTACTATTAAAATGTCTGTAATTAAAAATAAGGGGATGGAGAAAAACTGGATAACAGACTTTTAAGAAAAAAATCTATTTCTATTGTGCAGTGGTTTTTAACACATTAACTGCCATGTGAGTTGTATTTAATTCATGCTCGTTTTGAGCCTGGGGCCTCGTGAAGCAAAACCTGGGCAAAACGTGAAAATCTTATTTGTTGGTGTTCTTATTGTTACAATTAATATTGATAATTTATTTCTAAAAATGTGGACTAGATGAATACAATTCAATAAATTTCATTTTCCACTAAATTTTTCATTAAATTAGAAAGGATCATTTTGTTTTTGAAGTTTTTATTCTGTTTTCATAATAAAACACTGTGGCCTCAAGGAAAAGAAATTTTCCTAGTGTGGCAGTCAATGTGTTAAACATTTTCATTTTTCTGCTTTTAGAAGAGTTCAGTGGACCCCTTCCTGCTATCACCTTTCCTCTATATTCTCTGCCTTTTATCCCTCATATACAAAGAAAGAGAATGTTTAGTGTGATTAACCTGTTTGTTTTTCAGGGAAGACTATCTGAAAGTAAGATATTAATCATATAAAATGAAATACATACTGAAAAGTGTTCAAAGTCAGTTGCATATATAATGGCTACTATTGTGTTTTACATGTAGAAACCACAAGCTTACCTTCCTTTGTGATGTTATGTTGAAGTAGCAGAGAAAGTACCTTGACTGCTTCCGGATCTGCAGAATAAGGGCAGTTTTGTATTTGAACAGAAAGGATAATATTTCTCCTGGGAGGCTCTGCTGATAGGCACAAAGTTCCTATTCCATACCTTGGTATTCCACAGTCTAGGACATTATTAGTTATGCTCTCAGAGGAGCCTGCCCACAAGGGGCATGGTTCTTTCAGACCATAGGAAGACTTGTGTTGTTATTATTTCCTTTCCTTGAAAATGTGGCATGTAGATAATGAAACAGCGTTACTTTAGTTTGTATATTTGTCATGTGTTCATTCATTAATGTTTGTCAAATTGTGTACCTTTCCCAGAATTACAGTTTTTAAAGTTACAAGTTTTCTTTTTTTATTTTTAATTAGTATATACATAATAGTTATATATCTTTACAGGGTACATGTGATGTTTTTTGATACAGGCGTACTATGTAAATTAATCAAATCAGGGTGATTGGGGTATCCATCACCTCAGGCATTTATCATTTCTTTGTGTTAGGACTGCAGTTCCCAACCACCAGGCTGTGGACCGCCAGTTCCATAGCTTGTTAAGAGCTGGCTGTACTGCAGGAGGTGATCAGCTGGGAAGCAAGGGAAGCTTCATCTGTATTTACAGCTGCTCCCCATCACTAGCATCACTGCATAAGCTCCGCCTCTTGTTAGATCAGCAGGGGCATTAGATTCTCATAGCAGTGCAAACCCTACGGTAAACTGCGCATGTGAAGGATCTAGGTTGCATGCTCCTTATGAGACTCTAATGCCTGATTATCTGAGGTGGTGATGCTAGTGTTGGGGAGTGGCTGCAAGTACAGATTATTAGCAGAGAGGTTTGACTGCACAATAAATGTAATGGGCTTAAATCACCCTGAAACCATCCCCCATGCACCTCCTGGCCTTGGTCTGTGGAAAAATTGTCTTCCATGAAATCAGTCCCTGGTGCCAAAAAGGCTGGGGACTGCTGCCCTAACGTATTGTTGATTATAATCACTTTGTTGTGCTATGAAATAGGGTTCATTCTATCTATCTAACTGTATTTTTGTACCCATTAACCATGCTCACCTTGTCCCTCCCTCCCTCCTGCCTTTCCCAGCCTCTGATAACCATCATCCTACTCTCTGTCTCCATGAGATCAATTGTTTTTAATATTTTGCTCCCATGAATGAGTGAGGGTATGCGAGACTTGTCTTTCTATGCATGGCTTCCTTCACTTAACATAGTGTTCTCCAGTTCTATCCATGTTGTTGCAAATGTCAGGATTCCATTCTTTTTTGTGGCTATATAATATACCATTGTGTACATGTACCACAATTTCTTTATCCATTCATCCATTGATGGACACTTAGGCTGATTCCAAATCTTGGCTGTTGTGAGTAGTGCTGCAGTAAACATGGGAGTGCAGGTATCTTTTCCATATACTGATTACCCTCCTTTGGATATATATCCAGCAGTGGAATTGCTGGGTCATATGGTAGTTCTATTTTTAGTTTTTTGAGGAAACTCCATACTATTCTCCATAGTGGTTGCAGTAATTTACATTCCCACCAATGTGTACGAGGGTTCCCCTTTCTCCACATCCTTGCCAGCATTCGTTATTGCCTGCCTTTTGGACAAAAGCCATTTTAACTGGGGTGAGATGATATCTTATAGTAGTTGTGATTTGCATTTCTCTGATGACTAATGATGTTGAGCATTTTTTCATATACCTGTTGGCCATTTGTGTGTCTTCTTTTGAGAAATATCTATTCAGATCCTTTGCCAATTTTTTAATCAGATTATTTTATTTTTTTCCTATTGAGTTGTTGGAGCTCCTTATACATTCTAGTTATTTAATCTTTTGTCAGATGGGTAGTTTGCAAATATTTTCTCCCATTCTATGAGTTGTCTCTTCACTTTGTTGATTGTTTCCTTTGCTGTGCAGAAGCTTTTTAGCTTGATGTGATCCCATTTGTCCAAGTTTGCTTTGATTGCCTGTGCTCTGGGGGTATTACTGAAGAAATCCTTGCCAAGACCAATGCCCCGAAGCATTTCCCCAATGTTTTCCTTTAGTAGTTTCATAGTTTCAGGTCTTAGTTTTAAGTCTTTAATCCATTTTGATTTGATTTGTGTATATGGTGAGAGATACGGGTCTAGTTTCATTTTCCTGTATATATATGTCCAGTTTTCCCAGCACCCTTTATTGAAGAGACTGTCCTTTGCCCACTGTGTGTTCTTGGCACCTTTGTTGAAGATAAGTTCACTACAGATGTGTGGATTTGTTTCTGGGTTCTCTATTCTGTTCCATTGGTCTGTGTGTCTGTTTTTATGCCAGTACCATGCTGTTTTGGTTACTACAGCTCTGTAGTATAAATTGAAGTCAGGTAATGTGATTCCTCCAGTTTTGTTCTTTTTGCTCAGGCTATTCTGGGTCTTTTGTGGTTCCATATCAATTTTTTTTTTGGAAGTCAGGCTAAGGAGCTCAGTTTTATTC
The DNA here is from genome assembly GCA_028533085.1 of Varecia variegata. Classification (NCBI taxonomy): domain Eukaryota; kingdom Metazoa; phylum Chordata; class Mammalia; order Primates; family Lemuridae; genus Varecia; species Varecia variegata. The sequence continues at coordinate 531 of JAQIFY010005449.1, read as the reverse complement.
TTACTTCACTGGGAAGAATTTAGAGTGCTTTAAACATGACACTGTACATCATAAATATATAACATATACAATTATTATCTATTAATTAAAAATAAAATTTAAAAAAATGAATAATTTCTATAAAGTTGCGAAGCAAAGGAACATGGCAATTCTGAACTATAAGACAACATAGTGAAAAAATTGAGACTAATAACTTATTAAATACCCTCTATGTCAAAATCAAATGATTCTGATCTGCCAATATAAAAAAAGTCAAAACAAAATTAATATTAATAATAGACATAGCTACAAATCAGAGAAAAGAGAAAAGTGTTCAAAAAAAGTTACATGTATCACATCAGTTATTATGATAATGTGAATGAAATAAACTTTCTTACTAGAAGTAACGATGTTCTCATATTAGCCAATGACAAAGAAATCCTTTAAAATTTTTAATGATTACAGATTTGTTGACTCATAAAAAGATGTACACAGATGTTGATGAACTGTTAAATAGATAACTGTTTAAAAACAAACTTCTATTTCTTTTTT
>JAQIFY010005448.1:0-11026 GCA_028533085.1 Varecia variegata | reverse complement strand
CCAGCCTCTAGTTCGCCTACTCGTCCGCTGTGTGCCTTGCGCAAGCAGCTGCACCTCTTAACAGACTCGGTTTCCTTATCTGTGAAATGCGATTAAAAATAGACCTTCCTGAGCCTCCAGGTCACAGTAAGGATGGAGAGATCAAACAGGTTGAAGACTTTCCCCAGCACCCGACTAAAAGGCGGCACTCCATGAACCAGACTCCCCGTCTTCATTATGACTTTGACCATCCGAGTCCGCAGACCGCCCCTCATGCTGGGGTCTCTAAGTACGCGCCAGAAGGGTCTGTCCCAGCCCGAGCCGCTGACAAAGGAGGCACATGATAGAGGCTAACCAGTGAGCTGACCTGAGCAGCCCCATGTCACAGTTAGGCAAACGGAGGTGCAGAGGCTTCTGCGAGGTGACGTCAGGGGTCCCAGTCCCCAGATGGGACTCAGTGTCCCCTCTGAGGCCTCCTCTCACCGCCCAACGCCCCACCCGCGGATTCAAACGCGGCCCGGGAATGCCCCAAACGCGCCGGCCGGGGCCCCTTTCCTTAGCATCCCCGGCCCACAGCCGCTCCCCACTCCTCCCCACCGGCTCGCCCGGCGTCAGCCTCAGGAGCCGCGGAAGGGAGTGGGGGAAACTCCGATCCCCAGTCTGGCTTCTGCTCTCCCTCACTTCGGGGTAATCTTGGGGACTCCCGGAGACGAAGGGGGCCCCCGAGCGGGGCGGCGCTGTGTGACACCCGCCTCCCACTGCCCCTCTCTGAGCCCGGGTTGGCCTGGTTCTCAAATGAGGGAGCTGATGGCACGATCCCTGCGGTCCTGTTTAGGCCCAGAGGTGAATCTCTGCCCGGTCCCCGCCATCCCGGGGAGGTAGGGGTGCCCGGGCTGGCCCCTACCCCAGCTGGGCGCCCCCGCCCCAGCCCCAGCCAGCACGTACCTGGCTGTGCCCGCGCAGCTGCCGCTGACCTGCGTTCCTCCGGCTCGGCCCACCTGGGGTTCAGGTAACCTGCGTTTGCGCAACTTCCGGCGGCTGCGGGCAGGTGAACCCGCCGGCCCAGGTATCACTCGAAAGGGGGAAGGTAAGCCAGGCAGGGGCCAGAATCCGAGCCCCGGCGCGCTGGCAGCCGGGTCCCATCCGCTCCAGGCCCACCCCGGGAAGCTCTTCCGGGAGCCGGGACCCGCCCACCGCACATCTGGCGCACCGGTCCCGGTGGCCGGTTCAGGCAAGCGCACCCATCTTTGAGGTGGAAAAACTGATTCCCCACCCCCACCCCCGACTGTCACAACGACCGCCAGTTACTGTTCACTGTGCCAGACATGCGAAAGTGCTTTTCTTGGATTAACCCATTTTAATCTTCCCAACAATTCCTATGAAGTGAGCTCTATCCGTTGTCCCCCCTTTCGCTAACGGAAAACTGAGGCTGGAATGGGCCGCATCCCCAGCCAAAGTCACCCTGGGAAGTCCAGCCTAGGCAACCTCCTCCAGGCCCTGATTTTACCGGGGTGGGGGCTATCAGACCATCATCCTCCACAGTGGCCCACTGGGTCCCTGTCTGGCCCTCCACTGAGGCAAAAATGGGGGTTGGGGAGAGAAGGCTCCTTCAGGCACTAATAGTAGTAACAGCAAAGCAACAATAACAATTTTCCTAATAAAATAGGAAAGAACTAACCTCTTGTGAGTACTTTCTTTGAACCAGACAGTGTTCTAAGCTCTTTATACATGTTAACTGGCTTAACCCCACACCTACCTGTGAGGTAGGTACTGCTATTATGCCCATTTTACAGCTGAGAAAACTAAGGCTCAGAGAGGTAAAGCCACTTGCCTGAGGTCACACAGCTGGTAAATGACAGAGCCACGATTTGAACCCAGGCTCAACTCTGGGGAGGGGGAAGAAGCAGTGTTTTTAGTGGTGGGCTCTGGCCATTCACCAGATGAGCCACCAAGGGAACTCTTAAAGAATCTACAGCCTCCTTGCCTGGGCCCCAGAGGGAGAATGCACCATAGGAAATACTCCCTGGATATGGTTCTGGGTCTCAGTTTCCTCAGCTGTAAAATGGGGGTAATAATGGCAATGTTTTCCCAACAGAAATCAGATGTCATCATCGCTGTGCTTAAACCCTTCTGTGGCTCCCTTAGAATAAAATCCAAACTCCCCACTTGTCCCTCAGCCCTCCAGGACTCAGGCCTTGCCCAACTCTCCCACCTCATCTCCAACCTCTTTCCAGCTCCAGCCACAAAGCCCTCCCTTGAGGGCTATTCCTGAACACACCAAGGTCTTCTCTGCCTCAGGACCTTTGCACCAGCCATTCTCGCCTGGAACCCCTTCCCTCACCTCCTTCAGATCTTACCTCAAATGTCATCTTCTCCGAGAGGCCTTCCAGACCACCCTGAGAAGCTCCCACCAACTCTCCCACCCATTTTGTTCCTTTCCAGGTATTCATCGCATCCTGCCACTTTAGATATTCACTTACCTATCACTTGTTTCCTAACTCCCACTGGACTGGGAGCTCCATCACCCCCTGACACATTTTATTCCTCCAGGGACCAAACACAAGAGGAAACACTATTGACCAAGTAGCCAGACTGGAACCCAGTCCAAAGGCCAAGGCCACTTATCAAAATGTATGCATTCAATACACACAGCCTTTTTGTATGTCGATCATACCTTAATAAAAAAGAAACAAGTTAAACATATCTGTCTGAAATAACACAGAAGTGATGTTGTGTCCTTCTCAGTGCATCATAGCAGGAGGCATTTGATGACAGTTTGTCCTAACCTTAGTGATCAGCCAATTCGTTGGTTAGGGTAGTAGCTGCCAGATTTCTCCACTGTATAGTTATTATTAATATTTTTCCTTTGTTATGAATAAATATGTTGTGGGAAGAAAAAAGAAAGGCCAAGGTCTCTGGCACCAAGCCTCCCCCCCAATCCCCAACGCTGCTCCTAGCCTTTTTGAATCTGTCTCACTCTTCCTCCGACATGGAGTCACCTCCATTAAAGCTGGGCTCTGGCTACTTCTAGCCAAGCCCTGTTCTTTCTCCAGAGACACCATGTCCAAATCTCCGCACATGCTGGTTCTGCTGCCTGCAGTGCCCTTTCCTACTCTACCCCCCTGGCCACCTCTGTAGGGTATAGCGTGGACTCCAGAACCCATTCAAATCCCAACTCCACCAATGATTAGCTAAGAGACTTTAGGTAAGATACTCAACTTCTCCATGCCTCAGTTTCCCCAACTGTAGAATGGGACTTACAACAGTGCCTCCGTTCCAGTGTGAGGGTTGTGCATGACAAATGCCACCAAATATGAGCTGTGATAACCATGCATTCAAGCAAATCCTCCAGTGCCCAGCTCCTGGGTGAGGCCTTCATCAGCTCAGAATGCTAACCCATTACTCTCAGAGGTTACAAATCTAAGATTAATGGTTAAGAGTGCAGTCCCTTGACTAGATTTCTCCAAAGAAGATACACTAACAGCTAACAAGCACCAGAAAAGACACTCAACATCATCAATCACTAGGGAAATGTAAATCAAAACCACAATGAGATACTATATCACACCCACCAGGATGGCCATTACCAAAAAATATACAAACAGAAAAAAAAACCAAAACAGGTGTTGGTAAGGGTGTCAAGAAATTAGAACCTTGTGCATCATTGATTAAAATGCAGTCACTATAGAAAACTATGGTGGTTCCTCAAAAAATTAAACATAGAATTATCATAGGATCATCCAGGAATTCCACTTCTGGGTATATACCCAAAAGAATTTTTTTTTTTTTTTTGAGACAGAGTCTCGCTCTGTTGCCCGGGCTAGAGTGAGTGCCGTGGCGTCAGCCTAGCTCACAGCAACCTCAAACTCCTGAGCTTAAGCGATCCTACTGCCTCAGCCTCCCGAGTAGCTGGGACTACAGGCATGCGCCACCATGACCGGCTAATTTTTTCTATATATATTTTTAGTTGGCCAGATAATTTATTTCCATTTTTAGTAGAGACGGGGTCTCGCTCTTGCTCAGGCTGGTCTCGAACTCCTGACCTCGAGCGATCCACCCGCCTCGGCCTCCCAGAGTGCTAGGATTACAGGCGTGAGCCACCACGCCCGGCCCAACCCCAAAAGAATTAAAAGCAAGGACTCAAACAGATATTTGTACATCCATGTTCAGAGCAGCATTAGTCACAATAGCCAAAAACAACCCAGGTGTCCATCAAGGGACAAATGGTTAAGTAAAATGTGGTATTTACATAAAATAAAATATTATTCAGCCTTAAAAAGGGAATTCTGACACATGCTACAACATGGATGAAACTTGAAGACATTAAGCTAAGTGAAATGAGTCAGACACAACAGGACAAACACGGTATGATTTCATTTACATGAGGTACCTAGAGTAGTCAAATTCATAGAAACAGAATAGAATGGGGGTTGCCAGGGGCTAGAGGAAAGGGAAATGGGGAATTAGTGTTTATTGGGTAGAGAGTTTCAGTTTGGGAAGATGAAAACATTCTGAAGATGGATGGTGGTGATGCTTTTGCAACAATGTGAATGTACTTAAAGCCACTGAACTATATACTTAAAAGTGGTTAAAATGGTAAATTTTATATACATTTTACCACATTCACAAAAAAAAGAAAAAAGAAACAGTGCAAAAGCTGGAACTGGGCTCCCTGGATTCACATTCCACCTCTGGAATTATTAAACCTCTCTTGTGCTCAGTTTCCTCTCTGCAAGGTGAAAATAAAACAGCAGTAACTACCTTATGTCACAGAGTTGAAAGAAATAAATGAGTTCATACTTGTAAAGTACTTAGCACATAGCAAGTGCTCAAGAGGTGTCAGTGATTTTTATCTTTGTTGAGGACATGAGAAGTGTGGTTTCTGACATTTATAATTTTCATGACATTCAGCACTCCCCACCTGCTTCCTTCCACCTGCTTCTCTCTTTCCCCAGACTTGAGCAGAGACACGGAGGCCCTCACCTGCCCCCAACGAGGATCATGAAGGCTCCAGGCAGTGACCAGGGGGCCAGCTCGTAGGGCAGCCCCAGCTCAATTTCAGCCCAGCTGTCCAGGTCACAGACACCCAGCCGGGCATCCTCCAGGGCCACGCCAGGCCCTGAGCTATTTCTGGAGTCTCCCCAGACGCTCCTGCCCTGGCTTGCCCAGGAGTCAGCTTTGCCCAGGGCGGCCTTGCACAAACCTCAGGAAGCGAGAGGTGACAGGCTGTGGGAGGGTGTGGGTGTGGATGCCTGGGTCTACGGATATGCCCACCAACTAGATCTTCTGGGCCTCAGTTTGTACCTGAGGTTGCAAAATGGGGACAAAGGGGCTTGCAGTGGGGACTGAATGAGAGTGATGTCACATGCAAGGCCTTAGGGAAGGGTCTGGCACACAGGATGGGAAAGGAGAGGGTTGAGGCAGACCTACAGCCAAGCCCACTTCCTGTCCTAGATTGTCCTCTGCCCAGGCCTGAACTCACCATCATGGCTTCTTATCTCAGCACAGAGATGTGAAGAAACTTGCCCAAAGTCACACAGCAAATCAGTGATAGAGCAGTACTCTCATAATTTTATATATATATATTTTACATACACATATATATATAATTTTCAACCAAGTGATACATGCACAAGCCTCAAAATTCAAAAACTATAAAGAGAACAAAGTAAAAAGATAAAACAAAACAAAACTCCCATCCTTGTCCCCTAGTTCTCCTCCCTGCAGGCACCACTGTGACCAGACAGTTGTGTATCCTTCCAGGGAGATTTTAGGCAGATACAAGCAAGTATGAACATATATTCTTTCTCTTTTCTTACACGTATGGCATCATGCTGTGTGTACAGTTTTTATCTTGCTCTTTTTGCTCAATAATATATGACATTCTTGGTGCCATATCAATACATAAAGAGCATCCACATCTTTTTTCACAGCTACACAGCGTGACTTCCCATCAACCCCTACCCAGGCCACTTACCATGTGTCCCCTTTCTGCCTATTATGCACCACAGGGCAACATCACTGCACCTACACCATTTTGCCTAGAGTGGGACAGGTGGGTCGGGGGGATGCACTTGCAATGGTGACAGAGATGGGGGGACTATACTTCACAGAGGCTGTCTGAGTTGACCTCCCACCAGCAGAACACACAGCAAATGGTCAGTAAATGTTAGCTTTAGTTGTTATCTTTAATACTGAGGTTTTGGGCACCCCTAAATTTTGCACTGGTGATGAGTACCTCAATTGCCTCATCCTAGCTCCTGCCGTACGTCACATTCCCATGGGAGAAGATAATAAATCACTAAAATAAGTAAAACATATAGGACATAAGATAGAGTAAATGCTTTGATAAAAACAAAACATGCCAGGGGAGGGCAAGGTATATGAAGTCAATAAATATCTGTTGAAAGAATGAATGAAAGACTTGTGAGCTCCCTGAACTACTCTCCCCAAAGCCAGGAGGAAAATCAAAAGGAGAGAGGATAAATAACTCCCTTGGGAACAGATGCAAGACTCTCAAATCCTATGATTGTGATTGTCAAGGATTCTAAGATTGAAGCCAGAGGGGACTAGGAGCCAAGCCCTGCGTTGCCAAGGGGCTTAACCTCTTAGAACCTCAGTTTCTCCATCTACAAAAGGAGACCAACAATATAGCAACCTTAGGTGAAGGGGGAACGGTGGGCGCAGGATCTGTTCCCAGGAGGCAGAGCAGGAACTGGCCTAGATCGGGTGCTCCACCTGGGAGAGACCCGGCCCCACTCCCACTCCAAAGTCTCTGGTGCCTAGCGGCTTTGGTTTAGGGGCTGACTCTACCCCTTCCCTCAGCTGGGGAATCTGCTACCCAGCTACATCTAGCTCAAAAATGTCAGTCCCACCTGATCCCCAAAGAGAGGTTCTCAGAGAGGGGAAGCGCTGGGATTCAGAACCTCGTAGGCAAAAGGGCCCCAAATGAGCCCTGAGTCCAACCCCTGACGTTGTGGATAAGGAAGGACCGATGTCCAGGAGGGGTATCCCGAGGACGGTGCGAGGCGTTGGGGACAGGTGATACAGCCAGGGGTCCACGGGCCATGTCCCTGATGATAAAAGGCTGAGAAAGTGATCACTAGTTGCCCGTCTGGGCCTCTCAAGGTAAATCTAGATCTGCTTTGACTGCGAGGTGGAGCGGAAAGACTTGAATTGGATTCTCTGCCAGACCTCGCTGAGCCAGGACACCTGCCTCGCTGAGCCTCAGCCTCCTCATCTGTGAAATGGTACGCAGAAACGACTCCGGGAGGACTCATACAGCAGGCACTCAGCGAACCGAGCCCCCTGACCCCGGGCTCGCGCCCCAGACCGCCCACGCCCTCACCTGGAGCCCGCGCTAGGCGTGTCCCGGCTCCTCCCGCGCGGGGATTGGAGAGGCTGACAGCTCGGACCCGGGCCGGGAGTGGCCACTCCCAACGCGGCCCAGGAGGCCCCGGCCCCGCGTGGGGACCTCTAGGGGCCTCTTCGGAGGTGCCCTCCTCCCCAGTGATGAGCAGGTGGCCCTGACTGTCGGAAAGCCACCACCGGAGCGAAGGTCCCTGGGGCCCTGAGGAAGGGGAAATGAGCACGCTGCACTCCCCCGCCCCGTCGCCGGAATGGTTCGCCCCGGACTTCCTGATTGGCTCCGCGCTTCCGTTCGAACGCCGCGCCGCCCGGGTTGCCAGGCGACCGCTGAGCTTCGGCGGCCTGAAGGAAGAGCGCGACTCTGCAGCCGTGCCCCGCTCCTCCCAGCTGGCCCCACGTGCTTCCGGCCCCCGCTTCAGCCTGGGCGCCTGGTTCTTTCCCTTCCTTCTCCCTCCCCCTTCCAGCGGGGACTTCCTCAGGGTCCCCAGCTGGAAGAGCACTCGTCAGAGCTCCAGAGCCGGTCCCTAGTCCTGTCTTTGAAGCTAACTCGCTATGTGACCCGGGGCAAGTCCCTTCCTCTCTCTGTTTCCCTAATTGCGTAATGATGAGTGAGTGTGCAAATGTGCATATCCAGCAATTCCGAAATTTACAAAGGAAATGACCAAAGATATGAGCAAAGATTAATATTGTCCAGCGTTATTCATCACAGCAAAATAATAGGAACGACTTCACTGCCTACAGAAAGGGGGTTGATTATGTAAGTCCATTCTGGGGCAGAGAGCTAACTTAATTGCTCTTTTTACATCCCAGGTGGCTTTACACGACATAACTCTTGTCAGGGCTTATGACATAACCCTCTGAGACAGTACTTTTAATAATTTTTTTAATTATCCCCACTTTCTGTTGAGGAATATTATGCAGCCATTAAAAATGATGTAGTTAAAAGATATTTAAAGATATAGGGAAATGCTAAGGAAGTATTAAATTCTTAAAAGTACAATATGTTTCAAAGCACTATGTACAGTATAAATATATGTTAAATTCATAACTGTAATATATATGTATGTGTAATAATTTCTAATAACTGCAGTTACTTTCTTCTTTGTGTTGTTGTGGATTTTTCCAAATTTTCAACACTTGAATATATCAACAAAAAAAAAAACATTTTTTATGGGGATTAGAATAAATTAATTGTAAGAGCCCTTCCAGGTGAGGAAATTTTACAGCTATCAGTCACTGTCTGGGTCTGCATTGCTCAAGTTGGAGCCAGCGTCTGTTTTCTATTCCAGCAGGTGTCTTTTATCCTTTAATTGGATTGTCAGTAATTGAGCACTTACTATGTACATGCCTTGGACAGGCAGAGGAGAGGGCTAATAATATATCAATAGCTAATTATAATTGTGCACTCTGGCATGGACACCAACCAAATCAGAAGAGACAACCGTCATAAATAGGGAATCTGTATCTGTGAGGACTAAGTATCAAACCTGGCACTAACTGTGCCCTCTGCTAGATTGTATTCAAGGCTTTACACACATTATCTCATTTGACTTCATGACTATCCGGGGAGAGAGATCCTATTATTATTTTTACATCTGAGAAAACTAAAGTCTGTCTGAATCCAGAGCGAGTCTTTTTAACCACTCTGTTATACTCCCTTGTAAACATGGAGAACTGATGGGCAAGGGGAATCCTCTGATCCTGTAAGACACAGGAGAAAACTGAGCAGGGCAGATCCAGGCTTGGTACTTCCTGATGCTTATACAACTTTAGGGCACTTCTTTAAGAAAAGTAATGCTAAATTACAAATAAATTAAGTAATAAAGAGAATATTTGGGTAGAAAGAGACAAGAAACCCCAACAAATGACAAATTCCACAAGCATTAAAAAATCCAGAAAAATAACATTACTTCTATGAATTACCTGTTTGACATACATCTGTAATACTTACCATAAACTAGCTCTGGCTCCATGTATGCATTTTAAACCTCTCCTCTACTGCAATATCGTTGTGGGATTGAGCACTGTAAGACACTCACATATACTGATATATGACCTCTGACCCTGCACCTTCATGTCACAACACCAAGTTGAGTCTGCTCAGTGTGCTCAGTAAGGGTATTTCTGGAAGCCATTTCTATACCAGGAAAGTTAGTAATAATTTAATTATTCACAAAAGTGACTGGAAATAATATAAATATATCCCACTGAACCCAAACTAAAGGTAAGGTCCTCTTAGGCAGATACCCAAACTATTCTCACCTACCCCAACGTCAACTCACAAAAGAAGTTGGAGTAGAAGGAGTTAGAGATTTTATTTTATTTTTTTTTCGTTTTTTTTTTTGTTTGTTTGTTTCTACTGGTTGAATTCTCACCAACGGAGTTAGAGATTTTAACAGAGTGAGGTTAAAATGCCTTACTTTGGAAATTTTTACAGAAGCACATGACCATGTGAACACATCACCCTGGTGCCTCCCAGACCTCGGCTTCCCTGTCATTAAACGGGAATGACAACAATGGTGTTGATCAGATTCTTCTCTGAGATATGTAATTTAATCAGGGGTTGGGAGATCTGTGAGATGCGTGGATAAAGGCCTTGCTGACCCTGCATCTGCAAAGTTTCCTCTGCCCTGCATACCCTAGAGCTTAGAATAAACAAGACAAAACAAAACCCATCAGCCTCATTCCAAGATTAAGAAAGTGAGGCAAGCAGAGGACAGAAGGAACTTTGCCAGGATACCAAATTAGGCCACATAAAGAGAAATCATTTAGGTACACTATGGGATATCTTCACGTGCCAACAGCATACTGGTGATGTCCTCTATTTTCAAGAATTTATCAAGCACCCAGTACCAATTCAGAGCTATTCAAAGCATCTTAGTCCTTCCCTCCTCTCACCATGAGTGTGGGGAGGGAGAGCCCATAAGAATAAGAAAGTGGACAAACTGTCATTACCTGCACCCAGATCAGAGGGAGCTGGGCCATCCTTATGGCCTCATCCTGATGCAGCACACAGGCGACAATAACATCTCGCCCTGTTGACAAGTCTGTGGCTCATTCAGCATGTGGATTTTCCCTCCTCCAGAACCCTGACCTTGGCAGTGTTTTCTCCACTTAACTCGAAAACGAGATGACATCAGCCTCAGATGTCAGCTCTCTGTCTCCTGTGCACCTTGTGGCTCTATTATCTTTTGTTTCATTTAATTGAAAGGGTGTTCTCTTTATATATATTTACTTACATCTGAACCTTTCTGGATTGACCCACTAGAAAACTGGTCCCAATGATGGCTTGGGCTGACTAAGGGACAAGGGAGGGAGGAAAGCTTTTTAGAAAATATTTTTTATATCTTTTGGATTTTGTACTTTGTAAATGTATTATCTATTTAAAAAAAAATAAGTAACATATTCTATGAGAGAACACAATAAGGAAGTGAATAAAAGAAAATTCAGCCTAAAATATGTCTTTCCAAACACTGTGGGTGAGAAAGTAAATGGAGATGTCCTTTCTGGAGGACAATACAGGCACATTTCTAAAATAAATAAATGCTGTATCAATGGGCCTGTACTCTAATCCAGCAACTGTGCTTTTAGAAATTGACCCTAACCAAATAATGAAGGAGATTTAGAAAGATTTGACAAGAATATTTACTATAGTATTGCTATTAACAGCAAAAAAAAA